>BQNB010005860.1:0-100170 GCA_026074375.1 Tanacetum coccineum | reverse complement strand
TTCCCGTCTTCACGAGGGAACAAGTATATACTCATAGCGGTCGATTATTTGTCAAAATGGGTTGAAGCAAAAGCGCTCCCCACCAACGACGCCCGTGTTGTTTGCAAATTTCTTAAATCTCTCTTCGCCTGATTCGATGCCCCTCGTGCTATCATAAGTGATCGCGGAACCCATTTTTGCAATGACCAGTTTGCAAAGGTCATGCTTAAATACGGAGTCACTCATCGTCTCTCTACCGCATATCACCCACAGACAAGTAGGCAAGTTGAGGTATCCAATCGTAGATTGAAATGAATTCTTGAAAGAACCGTGGGCGAGAACCGTGCCTCTTGGTCGAACAAACTAGATGATGCACTTTAGGCCTTCCGCACGGCTTACAAAACACCCATCGGGTGTACTCCATACAAGCTCGTGTACGGAAAGACATGTCATCTATCGATCGAGCTCGAGCACAAAGCCTATTGGGGCTTGAAACATGCAAACTCTGACCTTTCGGCCGCGAGTGATCACCGTAAAGCTCAACTCAATGAATTAAATAAGCTTCGTGATCAAGCCTATGAGAATTTTTTGATCTATAAAGAGAAGACAAAGAGGATCCATGACTCGAAGATCAAAAACCGCGTTTTCAACGTCGGTGATCAAGTCCTCCTTTTTAACTCTAGATTGAAGATGTTCTCGGGCACGTTGAAATCCCGTTGGTCCGGACCGTTCACCATCTCCCATGTCTTTCCATATGGCACCGTTGAGTTATCCTAAAACTCGGGGCCAAACTTCAAGGTAAACGGTCATCGAATTAAGCATTACTTTGGAGGGGACGTACCACAAATGGTTGTCCCGGATCTCCAAACCTTCCTCAAGGACAAATGAATTCGGGGATTGGGTCAAGCTTAGTGACCCTAAACAAGCGCTTCGTGGGAGGCACCCCATGCTTATCCGTAGTTATATTATGTAGTAATGAATAAGTGTTTTTTGTTGTGAGAGGTGTGCCTCTTTCCTTTCTCGTTTGCTTGTGTTTTTGTGATTGTCCAGGATTGTCCCGGATTTTTGAAGCCTCTCGTGCTCGCGGTTTTGTCCTTCGATCACAAGAGCTTCAAATCCTCAGCTTCATTTGGGAAATCCAATATCCTAATCTTATCGACTAACGTTTATCTTTAAGCATACTTAATAAACGGCTTAGGATTTACGTAGAGACCCTTCTTAAAACATTGAGGACAATGTTTAATTCTAGTATGGGGGGATCTATCGATTTGATTGTGCCTGCAGCTGTTGTTTTCACGTAATCCTGTTTTTACCACCAAAATTTCAAAAAATTTAAAATTTTTCAAAAATAAAATAAGTGTTTTGTCACAATTTTGACATTCCTGCTGGGTAGAATAAGAATAAATTTTGACTCGATCGAGCGTGTTGAGCTCTAACTCGTTCCTTAACTTTTAGGCTAAGCGTTCGCGAAAATTCGCGAAGAACGAAAAATGATAGTGTTAAGTATGAGTGGGATGCTAAACAAGGATTAGTTGGAAATCTTAAGAGCTCATGTATGTAATTTGTGGATTTTTCTCCCATAAGCTCTTAACCGGATTAATAATACGTGCTATTTTTGGAGATTAAACTTAAATCAACAATTTTTATGTAGCTTATAGCAAAAATTTTAGTCTTAGTTCAAACTTATACTTGAATTTTTCAAAAAGAAGTCTTTTCTATATTGTAATAATAAAAAAAATAATGAAAAATGAAAAATATAATAAATATAAACTGTGGGCTGATAAAAGTTTGTTGTATCTTGCCGGCTCACAACCGATGTTACAGCCTTCTAAAGAAAGCCCATAGTAAGAATAAAAATCCGAGACTGATAAAAGTTTGCTGCATCTTGCCGGCTCACAACCGATGTTGCAGCCTTCTAAAAGGTCGAGGGTTACAATTGCATCAATGTTATGTTTAATATTAAGTGTGAATTAATAAATAGATCTCTTTTTGTTAAATTTAAATATGCTTTTGAACTTTGACTAATTCATTTTAAAGTTTTTCTAAATAAGCTATGTGTAAACGGGAAACCTAAGAGTTTATGAAACCAAAGGTCCGTGAGTCCCGATACTAGTCTCTGTGGGGTGTCAAAAGCCTGGTCACTTAGCCGCAAGGTTGGGATGTGCCGAGACGAAAGTCGCTAAATGGGATGATCTCGCCTTCAAACTCATTATTCTCGGGTGGAACGTGAAGCATAGAATTTTGCAAAAACGTTGATCCATGGTTGAAATTCAAAATAGCACATTCACCTAAGATATAATAATTGTCGGGAGTGAAAAGTTCACAAGTTGCAAATATGAGTAGTGTTAGCATCTTAACTGATATTTAGCGGTGATTTCGTTTTAAGCTTGGTTTGGAGCGAGTGAAAAGTCGAGGACGATGAATTTATCCTTTTTTGGGGCATTCTCGGATCGAAATGCATCTTGTTCTATGATCCCTAAAGGTTATGAAAATAACGAAAGTCAAATTAGTTAGTTGCTAAAAAAATGAGAAAAAGGAAAAATACAAAAATATTAGTGGTAATAAGTGTATATCTTTAAAAATGGTAAAAATGGGGCTTTCCCCTCGATGAACACTTAGCTACTTTTCGAGGTAATTAGTCGAGGGGGATCGAGATTCTTAGTTTTCTAAGTGCTTACTTATAGCATTGCGTGAGGACACGGCAATATCTTAGTATGGGGGATTTTGGTATGTGTTTAATTACACATACCTTTGACCACTAAAAACGGACTTAAATGACTAAAAACGTACCAAAAATACATTGTATTTGTATGTTTTGCATTTGTATTGTGCAGGTAACGGATATCCAAGAAAAGGACAAAAATAGAAGCCAAATCGACAAAACCGAGCACGAGAACGGAAAGAGCGTGAAGCAAAAGACAAGAAATCAAAGCCAAGTCAAAGTCAAAAAGTCAACCCCAAGCAGTCAAAGGTCAAACCCGAATCCGTAGTCGAAGAAAACCTTAATGGGCCTACCCTTACCCATCTAATGGGTCGGGATAGCCCATTAAGTGTTTATATGAAGACAAAAACAACCAAATGGGCCCAAATCCTAGAAAAAAAAGTCCAAAATTGTTTAGACTTAACAAGCCCATAAAGGCTGTTAGTCTGTTATCCCTTCACAAGCACCATTCGTGCAAGCACAATAAACACCCTCAAGGGCTGTTTTTTCCCAAGTCTCAAAATCTTTACACCACAAAGGACTAAAGTTGCAATATACTTATATAAGTTGAGGGACTAAGTTTGCCAATCCACTAAACCTCTACCCTGCACCAATCAAACAAACAGAACAACCCCTTTTCCCGCTCCCACCTCCATTGTTACTATTCACCTCCCACCTCCAAAATTACACTTACCCCATGGTTAAACCCACTTAAAACCCCTTCTAGAAGCCAAGAATGATGCAAGGGATGACGTCTTTGGGCTCTGACACGTTGGCAATCCAAGGCAATCATTGGGGAATGATTACGTGGACACAATTAAGGGTTGTGATGGATTTAAAGAAGCACAAGTGAGAATAGAAAGCCAAGATTGAAGCTCCCAATCCTCTCACACAAGAAAACCAACTAAAGACCTAGAAGAATCTGTCCAACCTATAAATAGAGGGCTTATCCTTTAAAGAGCTCTCTCTCTCTCTTTTTCGTGTAATTTACTTAATTTTTTAGAATTTATGCTTTGTATTTCCTTTCCTTTGTAAAAGTTTTAAAGTTAAAAGAAAAAATTTGAGGTTTTGTGTTTTTAAAAGTTTTTTGTGTTTGATCCATTTATATAACCTGTTACACTTTGAAAAAGCTATGAAACAGCTTATGGATCTCACCTAAAAGCTTCACTAAGCTTTTTGTTTCTTGAATCAAACCTTATTTTACTGTTTTATCACTTTTATTTACTGTTTTAATCATAAAAATCTAAAAAATTCCAAAAAATATAAATAAGATCTCATGGAGCAATGTTGGTATTTTGATGGCCATGGGTTAGTGATTACGATGGATAAGCTATAGGATAGTGGATAAGTTGTTTTGGGTCCTGAAAATCATAAGAAAAAAGCTTGGACTCTTAAAAGTTTACACTATTAGATTTTAGTTATTTTACTAATCAACTGCTTAATTGTCGCTTATCGCATTCGTCTTATTTTGCTTATTTATGCTTTGTTTATATGTTTTATGCTTATTATGCTTAGGTTATAGTCGAAAAAAACTTGTGTGCAAGTTTTCCTAATTTGTCTAAATTAGCTTAAAAAGTTGCATATTCTTTAATCCTATTGGTTTTTTTCCTGATTTAAATGTTAAAGTTTGCTTTTATATGTTTGTTTATAAGTCATTATAATCTGGTAATTAAAGTTTTGTTCACTAAAAATCAAGTGATTAAGTTAAAATTTGTAAAAAACAGTCTTAAAGAAGGATTGGTTTTTTAACTATTTTCCTGTTTGAAAATGGGTCAAAAATGCTTTTTACTCTTAGGTCAACTTAGTTTAGCTTAGATTAGTTCTAAAATTCAGTTGGTTTAAGTTTATAAGTGCTAAAATTCAAAATCAAGGTATTAAGAAGTTGGTGTTTGAACCTGTCATAGTTTTGACAGATTGTGGTGTTCTTATTATTTGATATGTGATTTGTGAAATTGAATGCATATTTTTGAGTTTGTTTAAGTGTTAAAACAGTTAGAAACAAGGACAATTAGAATCTGGCCAATCTTGGTTTTGGTTTTGACAAGTTCTGTCAAAAATTCACTAAGTATTTGTGTCTTTGATAAACAGCTTTTTAATTTGCCTTTTTCTTGCTTATCTTTTGTTCCAAATTGATTTTTGATTGTTGAAATATGTTCTTTGATAGCCATATTAAATCTGTTTTGAGGTTTTAGGGTCATAAGTTTCTGTTTGGTAGCTTATTTTTAATCTCAAAATTGTCATTTTTCAAAATAAAAACTCAGCAAGTGCTGAGTGAAAACAACTACTTTCTTTAGTAATTTTCCTAGCTTATTTAACTTGCAAACCCAAAAGTCCTTGTTGTTCTTAAAAGCCCATAAGCTGATCTTTCAAATGGTATAAGTTGCATTTCCATAAGGTTCCAATTTGTTGCTTATTTTTAAGTCCAAAAAGCTGTCTCTAGGCTGTTTGCTGTCATTTTGCCATTTTGCTTATTTGAAATTATGTGCTTATTAGTTTGTTTTCAGTGCTTATTATTGTTCATGCTTACTTATTAGGTGTTAGTATAGGTCAATGTATGCTTATTTTACCTTTCCTTATGCTTATATTTTGCCATAGAAAAAAATGCTTTAACAGTTAAGAGTTGTGCTTATTGTTAAAAAGGGTTATCTGACACTTTATTGCATATCCTGTGCTTATTTTTGATTTTCAGCAAAAAGTCCAAGTTCTAAATTTGCTTATTTCTTTGTGTTTTATAAGATTTAAAAAAAAAGAAAAAAAAATATTTAGCAAAAAGGGAAGCCCAAGGTTCGAACCCTGGACCTCCCCCTTACCAACACACTTAGCCAAACACACTCACCGTTGCGCCCTTGGGACTTTTTCATTATAAGTCCCAAGCGGTTGGGTATTTAACCCATTCTTGGCCCATTAGTACTTCAAATAAGCCGTAGCTTATTTAAGAGCTTTTCGGGCTTATTTGACCAGCTGGCTGACCTAGCTTATTTTTCCTAGGACCTTTACCCCTTTTAGAACTTTCTTGGAATTTTTCATAATTTTTCATCTTAATTTGTTATTTTTAATAAATTTTCGTAGTTAAAAAATTTAAAAAGTCAAAAAAATAGAAAATTAATTTTTAAAAATACAAAAAAATAGTTTTTAGGTTTAAAATAATTATTTTGAGGTTTACAAGCATTAAAATCATTTTTATCACTTTTATATTTTTATTTTTAAGCCTTTTAAATTAATTTTAGAAAATAGTTTTTAATTATAAAAAGTAGTGAAAAATAGTTTTCTGAGTTTTTATTACATTTTAGACTTTTCTAAGATAGAATATCATTTTTTAGAATTTTTAAGTGTTAATTTGCTATTTTCTAGAATTTTTAATTAGTTAAATTAGTTTTAAGTCATAATTAATTACTAAAAAGTCAAAAAAATATAAATCTTTTTTAGAAAATTTTCTTTTATCATTTTAAAGGTTTAGACACTAAGTTTGCATTTTTTTAGGGCTTAATTTTGCCTTAGTTGATAATTTAGGGTTTTTAGGTCCCGTTTAGGATTCCCGGTTTGCGTTTTTAGTTAAAATTTGTTTTCCCTTAATTGTTTTTAAGTTTTTGCCTTAACTTTCCCGTAGTTTTAGATAACCAATCATAATCTTGTTCCATTTAACCATCGATTCTCAAAACGCCTCTCGACTTTCAATTGCATTCCTCGTTGGGGATAACGACCCGGGAATCATACTTCCGGTTTACTACATTGAGAGATTTTTTATTCTTATCCTTATATTTATATATTTATAAGTATATTTTATATTTATTTATATATATATATATATATATATATATATATATATATATATATATATATATATATATATATATAATTATATAAAGTAGTTTCCGAAATCAATCAGTGCAGCACCAGAATCTAAACGTTTCTCATTGACTCTTAAACAACGTTTTTGTCTTTCTTTCAACACTTTGACTTGTTCCTTATATCTTTCAAGCTCAGCAGTTAAAGTATCATTGACACTTTTATTTTCCAGATTCGTCTTGGTACAATGAACTACTTGGGTTTTTAGTTGTTCAATCACAGATAATATCAAATCATCTTGTTGTGCAAAAGAGTTAGAATTTTGAACAGCTACCTGTTGTGATTCAATCAGATACTGAGAATAAGGAATGATATTGCTATCACTGGTTATTTCAGTCTCTGAATGGTTCACAACATTTGAACTATTTCAAAGACGGCAGTAAACCTTGCACAACTTGATTGAGGCATATCATTTATCACATTATCATGATGTGTTACCATCAAAGAGCGTCTGAACCATCGTGAAGATAAATTCGTCCATGAAGGCAACTTTGCAGTGTTAAGTTCATCACAATCAAAGTCATATGCATCCAAATCATCAGCTTGATAAGCAGCATTGTGAGTTATGACAGTCTGTGTGGCTTGACCTTCTGGAATTCCTGGATCTGCCAAAAATGCGAGTTCCTCCTCATGTAAAATTTGACCACTTGCTTGAGCTTGAACCAACAACACTTTATCCTTAAACCACGAATCATCCCTTTTCCTCTTTGGTTTGGTGCACTGTTTGGACATGTGGCCTTCCCCTTTGCAGTTGTAGCAGATAACTGTTCTTTGTTTTCCAGAATTGTTTCCACTTGCTCCCAGAGTATAAGTCCTTGAAGTACCCGCAGCTACAGAAGTTTGTCTCCCCTGAATTGGTTGTAATGTTACTCTTCCATTATTAATGGTAGCTTGTTGCCTAGGGTTTGACGAGTTTCTCAACTGGTTATTGGTAGTGGGATAACAAGAAGTGACGACAGCAGTCAAAAATGACATCATGTGATTGATGACATCAATGGGATCATCACCTTTCTAGAACACTGGAACAATTAAACCTGATTCTTGTTGGGAAAATTCAGATTGTTGATCAACTGAGGGAGGATATTCCAATTGAGGTATAGATGATGATGGAGAATAAATGTTGTGGTGAATTGATGACTGATAATCATTAGATGGATAAGTGATTGAAAGAGGTGTTGATGATTGATGAGTTGAGTATTGTTGAGACGATAGGTGACCCATACTGTTTAGACTGATAGTGAATGAAACTGTGGTTGAATTGAGGTGTTTGGTGTGAATTTGATGAGTTTGTATAAGGAGACTGGGCCAAATCTGATGAGTTAGCAACCAAAGCAAGCCTGGGTCTGAATTGCGTTCATGCATTATACGAACCTCATTTGCATGAAATTCATGTTGTCCCAAATAAGCATGAAGCTGATCGATGTTAGTTGAGTGCAAATCTGGAACCAGTTTGACATCTGTCATAAATTTGCTCCATTCAGGAGGAAGGGTATTCAAAAACTTTGTGTTCACTAAAATTGATTCCTTTCATATTTGTAATGTTCACGTCATGAGTAGCAGTGAAAATCTCAAGTAGAATTCACGAAGTGATTCCCCCTTTCCTGTTTCGTCAATGAAGTTCCTTGCATGAGAAGTTGAATTCTTTCCCAAAGTTCCTTGGCGACTTTATGATTGCTAACCAATGCATAGACTTTAGGTGGTAGTCCTTGGAGAATGATATTAGTTGCCTTGATATCACAATCAGCTTGAAGTGCTTCTATAGCAGATAACTCAGAATATTTCTTTGGCACTTTGTAACTCCATTCCACAATTGAAAGGCCAAATGAGTGGACCTTTTTCAAACGGATTTAAGTATCATTCGTCCATTTTGTCAATTTAGCAATGTATAGTTTCATTCCTGCGTTTTCCCAAGAATCGTACATATCCTTTTCCAACAAAACAAGGGTGGACCGATTCGATCACACCGAAAGAAAAGCTTTGATCAGCCCCAAGGAGTTCGTCATTAAGAAATGTATATATTAAATGATCTACTTGGTTTATCGGCAACGGTGGTTAGAAAGTAATTGGTTTAATAAAGTTGTCTTTTAAGGTTTTAATTAATGAAACTACACGGGAATTTTTAATTCTTGACAATAAAACCAAGAAAACAATTAAAATAAAGAATTGTTTCACGATTTTTTACAAGTCAACAAAATAAACCGTATAATTTTGAAAACTTGAGTTGTTCGGTTTTCCACAAAAGCGAGTGTTTCCGTTTACCCACTATAGGTCAGTTTTTCGGTTTTTCCACACAAGCCAATTGTTCGTTTCCTCCACTTAGTTCGAGTTGTTCGGGATTCCACACAGTTTGCAGTTAGTCGTTTTTCACACACAAGTTGAGTGTTCGTTTTTCAACTAAGTGGAGTTTGTTTTGGTTTCTCAACTAGAGTGGAGTTGTTCGGTTTCAACTAGAGTGGAGTTGTTCGGTTTCAACTAAAGTGAGTTGTTCGGTTTCACTAAAGTGGAGTTGTTCGGTTTCAACTAAAGTGAGTGTTCGTTTCACTAGAGTAGAGTTGTTGCGGATTTCCACACTGAGTAAGTTGTTCGTTCAGGTTTGTCGCGACTGAGTTGTTCGAAATCTCAGGTGTTCGACTTTGAGTTTGTTCGACTTGAGGTTGTTCGACTTCATTGTTGGACTTTCACTACTACGAAACCAAATAACTTAAAAACACAAAAAGACACCTTTTTGATGATTTGTTTAGCAAAAATACTTGCACAACTAGTGTATACTAAACCTATAGAACAAGAAAAATGAAAACTTTAGAGGTTTTAAGCCGAAAGTTTAAAATCAAGATTTGCTCTTTATAAGATTTTTCGAACACAAAAATGTAACAAAATGATATTTTCTTGATTCTAAAGCTTGTACACGCTATTTTTTTAAAAGAACTAGATCGAATTTTACTAAGGTAAAAATAAAATTCCCATTAGTGTACACAATAGCTTTGGAATCAAAAAAGAAAAAAATAACGAACGATTTTTGCAAAAACCAACGAACCAACAAAAACACTTAAACACAAAAACTAAGCATACCACTAAATCCCCCCATGGCACTTGATACCAATTGAAGAATACAAGTAATCTTTGATATGAAATGGAAGGAACTTAGTGAGAGAGAGTGGAAGGAAGGATGTATTCTAGAGAGAGAAAGTAAGAAACATATAATTCATTAGTGAAATGAGAATATAAAACCAACCAACACCCTCTCCAACTATGAGAGGGTATTTATACATGTAGTTTTTGGCCGGACCATGGGGCGCATGATGGGCTTACCATGGCCTCGAGGCCATATTAGCTTAATATGATTAACATATCTAACTACGGGCTTTGACTAGTAAATATTGGAAGTGACCGAGACTTTTCTTGATCCTAACATTAGATCTGCAATAACCGAAAATAGCCACTTTTCTGTGGTTACTTAGTGTCTTTTAATAACCGTTGTGATGGTTGGGAAAATAACTGAAAGTAACCACTTTTCGGTGGTTATTTATAACGATATTATGATCTTATTTTTTTTAAAAAAAGAACAACAAATAATACTCTAACGTTTTATGATCGATTTCTCGTGCCTTAGAACTCGATTGCCAATTTGTCTTATCCGATTAAGGATTTCGTGAACCCGAGGCACATAGGGTCGAAATACTTTAATCTAAAAATGATTACACGATTCATATTGATATCCAGATTATAAACCATTCACACACCATATATTTTCTTATAAAGATTAAAGTATTTCCTGGTTTTAATCATAGGATACACTGTTAAGGATATGATTGCGAAATTTAGGAAGTTAGATAAGTTTGAGGGCAATGATTTCAGGCGCTGGCAGAAGAAGATGCACTTTCTCCCACACCACTTTGATGGTTTGTATAACGACTGAGTAAACGCCCCATGCTGAGTTTGTGGAGGATGAGATCGGAGCAGACAAGGAAACGAGGCAAGTGGTGAGAATGACTATTACATCTTTTGTAGACAACATCTTGAACGTATGTCCTGATACGTTATTTGTTTGTATACCAAAACGTGGGTTCGGCAAAGGAGTTATTGGACCAAACTGAATCAAAATACATGACAAAAGATGCTTCTAGTAAGAAGTTTCTTGTTAGTAATTTTAATAATTACAAGATGGTTGATTCAAGGTCTGTGATGGAACAATATCATGAACTCTTTCAAATTCTGGGATAATTTACACAACATGGTTTGAATATGGATGAATCCATTTCTGTGTCTAGTATCATAGACCAAACTTCCAACCCTCATGGAATGATTTTTCAACTCACTTTGAAGACACACAAGGATGAGTTGTCACTGGTACAACTTGGAAGTCACTTTCGCATAGAGGAAACTCTAAGGGCGGAAGAAAGTGGCAAAGGAAAGGGCAAAGAAATTGATGGTTCTTCTTCGCTTAACATGATAGAAGATGGTAACAACAAAAACAACAAAAAAAATACCAAAAAGGAATAATGATGGTAACAATGATGAATCCAACAAAAAGTCTAAATTGACTTGTTGGAAGTGTGGCAAAACTGGTCACTTCAAATGGGATTGTCGTGTTAAAAAGAACAATGGTGGAAACATTTTTGGTTCGGACAAGGCTCTAGAGATCCTAATTTCATCCAAGGTCGAATTTTACTTTGATTTAATTCCTTTTTTAATCATTTGTGTACATATTTCTGAAAAATATGTTATGTACAGATGATGTATTTGCTTTTGGTGGATTGACTCTGGTGCAACCTTTTCATGCATTAAGTGTTTGTTGCTGGTTTGATACTTTTCATCTGGTGCAAGATGGATCCATGCTTCATATGGGTGACGAGTCAACCAAGCCGATACTTGGTCGTGGGAATGTTGTTTTAGAATTAAGTTCTAGAAAAACTATTACTTTAGTTAATGTTGTGTATGTACCGGGGCTTAGGATCCAGTAATGGAGTCATCATTTGCTTATATGTTGATGACATGTTGGTCTTTGGGATGATTGTAACACCCACAAAATCATAACGCAGCGGAATACCACTTGGGGTGCTACTTCATAGCATAAAGTACAAGTTACAAAAAATGACTCTAAATGAGACGTTTTGAAAAGTCAACATTCGATAATTTTTAATAAATATCAGAGTTACAATAGATCATATTTTCAATGCAATATATATCATTTTTTTAAAACGTTTGTCGAATGGTAAAATAAATTATAAGCCTTCGAAAATATATCCGCGCGGCTCAAATGCTCCCAATGCTCAGTTAGCAAAATAATAACATGAGAAAATACATGCAAAACGTCAACAATAATGTTGGTGAATTCATAGGTTTAAGTAAAAGCAAAATTGAAATAAATCAAGAAATATTTCAGTAAGAAAAGAAGAGTTACAACATTTAAAAGTATTATTTCCAAAATCCAAGTAGTAATTCAATAAATCAAGTAATGTTCAGTAGTGGACCACAAGATTTAGGTAATGTAGACAAGAGAAACAGATTCACCAAGTCTAAACGAAATATATATTATTGCGCTAAGCTCATGACACCAAACCTGAACATGCATTACGATCCAAACCAGTAAATCAGGTTTGTGCCCCAAAACAGATACAGATGCTGCCAAACATCCTGCGAATTACTTCAAATGTTAAATGCGTCAATGGTTATCTAGAAACCACAGCCCAGACGGGGATTGTCAATCCCGATAGATCTATCTACAATACTCGCGTTTACTACAATAGCAATTAACGGTTCATGATTGAAAATGGGACTTAAGTGGCAATAGCAGCACTTAAGCAATAATATGATCTAGAATAGCATACAATTGAAAAACACTTGTGTCTTATTTAAACAATAATGTTTTCCAAAACTCACGGTTTCATATATAGGTATTCAATGATTTCAAATCATGTAGTAAGCAAATCAAGCTTTAGCAAGTTCATGAGTAAACAACTATGTATCACACATGTATTAAAGTCATGTAGGAAGCAAGTAATAACTTTAATAAAAATAGTCATGTAACGCTTAAGTAGTAGAAATCAATAAGTTTTCTTAGTAAAACGATCATGTATTCTCACCTCTGAACAACAGTTTGGATAAACACTCTCGATTAAGGTAAGTAGGAAAGAGGTTATGGGCTATGAACTCACCGAGAAGCAATGAAGTATCGAACGAGAAATTCAACAAGGAGAGAACGGCGACAACGTCTCACCCGCCGTGGGCTCAAGCAAAATGGCATGGTGCGCAATATAAGAATATAGTTAATGGTAAGAAAAATGCATAAATTGCATAAGTATGTAAAATATATATATTCCGACATATATGAAATCTTATATCGTAGAATCCATGAGTGCGCCAAACTTACTTATTTATTCCCACTAAAATGATCCGCCTAATGTTTAACTTCATTTTAACCCATTCCGACTAATATGTAATTTTAATGATAAAATGACACGCTATTTTGTCCCGTTACATAGCAGTGCGATAAGACATCTAGATGCTCTACGAAAGGTGAAAGACTAACTTATTAGTTGTAATTTCAGCTTTAGATAATATATTTTACGCCTAATTATTCTCCATAACCCAAATTGACCCTTAAAAGAATTTCGCCAAATTTGACTTTTCATTATAAATTTTTCTTAAGTCTGACCCGTCCAAAACGACCTGCTAAATTACGTTTTCACGACTTGGACTCTAAAGCAATTTGATGTAAAACGACGTTTCGGACAACTTTTTAGTTTTAGCCGAGACCTGAAACCCAATAAAAATAACCAAAATACCCTTTTACGATTCTGCAGAAACTATTTTTTTTAAATAATATAGTATCTAATCCTAAGCTTTTTGACTCGTTAATACGTGTTTTTAGACATAGATATCCTCGCGAAAAGGTAAAACGGCATTTTAAACAACTTTTTAGTTTTACCCGAGACTCGAAACGACACAGAAAATGACGAAAATACCCTTTTTCTTTTTCCTCGAATCTGCACAGCAACTTATATACTTTTTTAAAATAGTCGTAATCAGTTTAACCCATTTTCTATATCTAAACATCTAACGGCCGAAAAAAATTTGTTTTTTAAGAGTTAATGAAACATTCAAATATCAAAAACTCAAACCTACTCCAGGACATCCCTACCATATTCTTAGGCCAAAATCAGTTTAACAATTATCACCTAACTAAAATCCGACACGCAAACTTTCTGCAGAAAAAGTGACACTTAAAACTCTATCAAAAAAAACGCTATTTTTTTCGCACCCAAGAAAGGCTTCAAAATACACCTAGTTAACCTAGTATCTCCGTCCACTAACATCTCCTATCATATTGCCAACCCAAAAAACACAACATGCAAAGATCTATTGATTTCACTAATATGAATTACATACATGCATACAAAAAATAAAATAAATCAACATAAGAAAGTAAACAAAAATACATTACAAGCTCTTAGTAATGTAAAGAAAATTCAAAACACACAAACCCATCCTTGGGTTGATCCTTTGCGAAAACCAACCCCAACACAAACCCAAAATCAAAACTTAACTTATTTTTGATACCCAAATATCTTGCATAAATACTTGTAATCAAACCCTTGTATCACAAATTGCACCAAAATCAAAGAAACCTTTATAAATCAAAATCTTGAAAATCAAGAATCTTGTGTAAAATTATGCATGGTGGTTTAAAAGTCTTGTGGAATGATGAAGGTTAGTTTATGAATGATTTAGGATTGAATGGAAGTGTTTAACAAGGTTTAAAGTGGTAATTTTGGTGGTTTTAAGGGTGGTGTCGTCGAACAGTAAGATAGGAGATGGAGGACACCGAATTTTTTGATACTGTGTGTGTTTTTGGATATGGTATAAACATTATATATGGGCTTTTTATAAAATTAGAGGGGTGTTTGGTTTTTGGTTTTGTGGAAAGAAATAAAATATAAGGGTGTGTTTGTTTTGGGGTTTAGTAGGAACAAATAAAAAGAGAAAGGGGTGTTTGGTTTTATGTATTTTTTTAACAACTTACACTATAAAAACTTTGCATAACTAGTATTTATTTTAAGCCCAATGATTTAATAAAACCCGATTTGACTCGGTTTCGGCAAAAACGCGAGAAAAGTTGAAAATACTAAAATATAAATAATTAGGCTTCCGGAGATAAAACATGAAATTTCAAATTTCTTAGACGCTTAAACGAATAAATATTCAAAGCACGAGTCGCGAATAACTAAAAATGACGATTTTCACCAAATCGGCTAACAAGTAAAAAAACTATTGCATATATGTTTTTTTAAAATTGTTAATTTCATATGCTTTAGCACAATTCTCTTTTGCTTATAATGGTAATTGCACATATGTTTCTATTGTACAATCTTTAATCTTCGGACTTTATAACAAAAACATAAACACATACATGCAACCTCTAAATTAACAAATCAAGAACATAAATATCATTATTTTTGTTTGATATTAAATAAAATTCAATTCAAAACAAAAGTATTATCAAATCATTACAACATATATGCACGTCTTCTAAAAACATATATGCACGCCTTTCGAGAACATATGTTCACGCCTTTTAAAAACAAACTCATTCGTAAATCATCTTCGCACATCGTCTTAGATAGGATTGAGCCATTCACATATGTGCACGTCTTCCAAAAACATATGTGCACGCTGCATTTTCTCAACAAATTTATTAAAACGTATGTGCACGACTTCTAAAATCACGTGTGAGTTTCTTGATCATCTTTATTACACGCCGTGTTACCTACGATTGAGCCATCCCTACTGAAAAGTAATAAATAAAACAAAGAAAGAACTAGTTATATGGAATTCGGTCATGTAAAATTTTAAAGTAAAACACTTGTACACAATAAATTTATGTATCTGAACCACTATATCGTTTCTTCAATGGGAGATTATGTTAGTCCCACGGTTAGTTGGTGCAGTGTTCACCCTTCTTCCACAAAGCCCAATCATCCCATTGAATAAATACGTGACACATATTGGGCATAGAAACTTAAAATGGGCCAACAACACAATTCATATATTAAGATAATTGATTTCAACAATAAAGGAATTAATAAAGTATATATACGAACAGTGGCGGACCCAGCCGAATTACTAAGGCAGTTCCATTATCTAATAACACAAAAAATCAACATATCAAAAATCCACCCGATCAATGGGTCTGGTCGGGTCGGGTCCAAAACACGAACTTAATTACTGTTTATAAAAAAGCGTTGGTTGTCAAACAAACAAAATTGATTTTCATCAAATGACAGTTTGGCTTATACTCACGCTAGTGTTTTTCCAAAAGTAATTAAAAAATGTTAAAGAATCTATAAATCACTTTTGTCTATTTACAACTTATAACTTTATTAATTAGAAAGAAAAACAACGGAGTAGTTGAATTTGGGAACCTGGGAACTAAAACCGGAAAGGTACATTTGTTTTTTTCAAAGAATAATGTTTTTATGTAATTTTTCATCATCTTCTTCACCTCATTTCTCTCTTTTCACCATTTCATCTTCTTTTTCCTTCTTCAACAATCATATATCATTTCTTCAACAGTCATATATCATTTTTTTCCCTAATCAATGATGTGATCTAATAAGACAGTGCAACCTTAAACTTATTAAAATGAAAACAGAACTGATGACGATCCTATGTACTCCCTCCGTCCCATATTAAGTGTCCATTTTTGACTTTTTGAATTCTTTTTTCATCAACTTTGACCGTAAATATTTTCTTAGTTATATAATGCCTCACTGAAAATTAACCAATGAAAAATACATTCGAAACCCTATCCATATCATTATATTATTGCATTGAGTATTCATATAACATAAGAAGTAATAATTAAGTCAAAGTTAAGAAAAAAGACTTTAAAAAGTCAAAAATGGACACTTAATATGGGACGGAGGGAGTATTATTTAGATATCATGCTTAAAGATAATATGCATCATAATTAAGAATACCCGGTTTAGCCATCGTAATCGAACTTTTGTTTTTTGTTGAGTTAAAATTGCAAACTAGTTTATGTCCATTGATAAGAAGTTTATTAATGTGATTAATTAATGGTAAAGTTTTTTGTAATTTTGATTACATTACAAAACATAATGAAAACGAAGAGGGTTTCCTAATGAATGAAAATGATGGTTTTCGGTGTAATGAGTCATTATTTGCAATGAATCATTACATTGTATAATTGTAAATAAACATGATTTTTTTCATTCAATCGTAATAACTGTTTCCATTCTAACATTCATTACATCATACCAAACACTACATTAGTATACTCATGGTAAGTACATTATCATAATCATGGATATATTTATAAGTCATGTGCATTTTATTTTATAACTTTTAGGTAAATCATATAAACTTGCATGGTTTTGCATGCATACATACATAAATTACCTAACACTTCACCACCTTTTATATACTTACATAACTACCCATTATACTTTCAAAAACTACACAAATCTCCCTAGTACATGTTGTTAAATAATTGTTGCTAATGACATTTTTTCTATTAGTGAGAACTCTAAATTTGGCATTGATTGGTATGATTGGATCACTGATCAACTTTCTATTCGTAACAATCTCATGTAATCGTTATATAGCTCATTGATCCCTTTTAAGAAAATTATCAGCCTTTCAAAATTTTAGTATTAGAAACTCTTATTTTCTTCCTTAGCTTCAGTTATACGTAAAAAATCCGGATCGATTGAGAAGGTTTTTATTTTGAGAAGATTGAGAAGGTTTTAAAAATGATAGATTTTTAACTTTGATTCAAGTTTTTCAAGCGTAAAACTCATTTTAATGTGATTATAATTGAAAATGTGTAAAAAAATTCGAATCAATGTTAAAAAATCTCTCGTTTTTGCAATATAAGTGAAATACTGAATCTTCTATACAAATTTAAGGAATCATTACCATAACTCGATTTTAGCAATGATTTGTGAATCAAATTTGTGATTTATAGCTTTGATTCACTATTAAATGATGTTTACTTGTGAATCGAATCAAAAAATGTGAATCAATTTGCTCAAACGTAGATTTCTCAATCTTCTCAAAATAAAAACCTTCTCAACGGAACCGAAGCCTATACGTAAATTCGTAATTTATGTCGTTTCGCAAAATTAAAAATCGAAGAAGAAGATCGAAAAGCTTGCCAACTTTGAATTGGATGTGAATATATATAGCAACTTGCATCCCATGTGAATTCAGTATTCTTCTGTAAGAAAAAGATATCCAATACATGTAGCAACTATAGCTAGCTACTCCATATTTTTATACAGTCATGTATCATTAATAATTGACCAAAATATTTTTGTAACCATATTGGAATCGCTAATTGTACGTGCAGATACATATATAGTTTACCAATACACATTTGATCTAAACCTTATACAACATGCTCATTAACCAAAGTGATTGTGACCTCGGATCACAAGTAAGACAAGGTGTGCTAGTTTTCACGCCACCAGAGATCGTCTTGTCCCTATAATCTAATCCATAACATACATCCCACAGCAGCTACACCTTTTTGCTTCGCTCCTTTCCGGATCAATAAAATTCCCATTTACATCTCCTTTCACGCTTTCACTATTGTCCTCCCTACCTCTCTCAAAGTATGTTAAATCTTGCATACGAGGTGGGGTCCATTGGACTATTTAGACATTGTCTTAAACTAGATTTGAGCATCTACAACCCTAATATGGTATCTTTGGCACCTGGGGAACACTTACTATCGAACCACGCGTCCCCTAAGGATCTTGGCTCATTTAAGTGTTGTCATGGATTGGGTCCCTATTGGATGTTTACCACTGTCCTGATTGCTTCTAAGCTAGACTAGCATTAGTGGGCAACACTTTCAATTTGTCATCTAACTCCTTATGGGACAGCCTCATCACCAACCTTTTTAGTGGGACACCAGATTGAGATATTTAGTGTCCGACTCTTTTAACTTTGCCTTAGGTGTATGACTCTTCCATATTTGTTTGAAGTTACATTTCCATTCATCTCCAATCATAATTAACCTTCCCCTCAACTCAAATACTTCAAAAGATTAAGTAAATCCAATGCTAGCACACAGAAGTTAAAACCTGTGGCTAACATCATAAGCCTTTGTAAGAGATCTGCAACATTTTGGTTGTGTGAATCTTTGATTACTTGAATCAAGTCTTCTCATAAGAATCTTGATGAAGTGGGTGCTAATCTCTATGTGCTGGTTTTAGAGTGGAAACACTGGATTTTTCTAATACAGTCTTTACTTCTTATCAATGTAATCTTGGGTGTTATAAAGTTGAACCCATTAATCATTGCATTTGATTTTGAATCATAAATAACACCTGTCCACCAGCAATTAGCAAGCCTTAGAGCACACCATTACTTGCTACAGTTGTTGTGTTGGGAAACCACTGTTAGCTTTTCATTGCCATGAAAGCAACCTTTAGCTAGAAATTGGACAACCTCCTGTTGTGGATTTACTGGTCAAGACTAGCTCAGCATAATCACTATCTTAAAATCTTCCGTCAAATGGTGAATCCCTAGGTTACCAAAGGCCAATTTTAGGTTGACCTCTTCAAATATCTAAGATCCTCTTCACAGGCATGATGTTGTTGAGACCTTATAGGAGTAACTTGGAACCTTGCACAAGCACAAACAGCAAACATTATATCTAGCCTAAAAGCTGTTAAGTACATCAATGATCCAGTCATTGATCTGTATAAGTGAACATCCACATCCTTAGCTTCTTCATCCTTGAGCAATGCCTTGTTAGTCTCAATTGGAGTACTTGTTGTCTTCATTGTGACAAAATCAAACTTCTTTAATATATCATCCACATACTTGTCTTAGCTAATGAAGATTCCATCATCTCTCTGCATGACCTCCAACCCTAAGAAGAAAGTAAGCTCCCCCATAGAACTCATCTGGAACTTCTTGTGCATCAAACTTTTAAACTCAACACATAAAGACTTCTTTGAAGACCAAAAGATGATGTCATCTACATACAGCTGTACTAACAGGATATCACCTTTGTCTTTCTTGATAAACAAAGTCTTATCAATGATCCCTCTTCTAAATCTGTTATCTAATAAGTAGGTAGACAATGTCTCATACCAAGCTTTAGGAGGTTGATGTAGACCATATAAAGCTTTTTCTACCTTATAAACTTTGTTAGGGAACTGTGGATTTTCAAAACTAGGAGGTTGGCACACATATACCTCCTCTTCAATGGTACCATATAAAAAGGCACTCTTCACATCCATCTGGTACACAATAAACCCCATAAATGATGCATAGGCTAAAAATAACTTGATTGCTTCTATCCTTGTAACAGGAGCAAAAACCTTATCATAAAATGCCTTCTTCTTGGGTGTAACCTTGTTCAACCAAGTATTGACCATGTTTCTAACTTACTATCCCTCTCTTCATCTTACTTGTTTCAATAGACCCTTTTGTTCCAATGGGCATGCTTGCCTTTGGGATCAATAAACCAATCTCCAAACTTCTACAATCTATTACTTTGTAGCAACTCATTTGCATTACCTCTCCCCCCATCCAGCTTGGATTCTGTCACAGGCTTGTGTCACCTTCTTGGGTTTTATTTGTGAGAGAAAAAAGGCAAATAAGCAGTTTTGATAATCTTTGTGATTTGTTCTCATGTGCTTTTTGATGTAACCTGACCATAGCAAGTTCTTTAGAAATCTTGGTCATCCTCCTTGTTTGAGTAGCTAAATTTATGTCTCTAATGATCTGGTCTTTAGGATGATCCTTGTGAATTCTGGTTGTGGAAAATAGGACGACATTCAGGGTGGTTTCAAGTTGTAAGGTGATTATGCACCACATCTTCATCATCAAATTGACCATAAAGATTACCAATATTTAGAAGATCTGCAGTAGTATCCTCCAATTCAGGCAATAAGAGGATCAGTAGGAAGATCATCAGCATTAGTAAAACTTTGCCTAGCAGTACTAATAGATGGACTAACAGTACTATCTCTGTTAGTGCTATTAGCATAACCTTTCTTCTGTTGAACAAGCAAATTATCCAATGTAACTCTGACATCTTGCACATTCTGGTCATCTTCTTTATTTGAAGCTCCTCCTTCCTTCTCTTGACCATTTCTTTCACCTTCATTTGCTGGTTCTTCATTAGTATTTTTACCAGCATCATTAGCAACTGCATCCTCTAAGCTATGTGGACTATCATAAAGTAATGGTAGTAGAATATATTATTAAGTAGGTACTGTATCAACATGATCCTTGATACCTGCATTCTTATTAGTTTGATTCCCTGCAGTAACTGGCTCATAATTCATAGAGTTTGTTAGTAAATCAATATCAAAGAGCCAATCTGGTCTACTCCCTGCAACATTGGGTTTGTTTTAAAGAAAGGTTATGTGTAGGTTTTCCTCTACCTTCCTAGTTCTAGTGTTAAATACCCTAAAAGCTTTGCTATTTATAGAGTATCCAACAAAGAACCCCTCATCAGCCTTGTTATCAAATTTTCCTAGGGGATTTAAGGTATTAAGAATAGTCACAGAACACCTAAAAGGTCTCATAAAACTTATACTAGGTGGTCTACCATGTAATAGTTCATAAGGTGTCTTGTTGTGAGGCTTCGTCACTAAAACCCTATTCTAAACATAACAAGCAGTACTAACTGCTCAGGCCCAACATGTAGGAGGTAATAATGAAACTGTTAGGCTAGTCCTAGCTACTCTATTAGTGTCCTATTCTTCTTTCATCAACTCTATTTGTTCGTGGAGGTTCTGAAACACTAAACTCCCTCTTAATCCCTTTCATCCTACAGAACTGATTCATGTCATTATTTTTAAACTCAGTTCTATTGTCACATATGATGATTTTAACCTTATGATTTATTTGGTTTTCTATGCCAGTAATAAAAATTTTAAGGATCCCACTAGTTCATCTTATTGGCCAAAAAGAAAACCCAAAACTAAACCTACCTATAGTCATTAGTGACAATTAAGGCAATATATCTTAGATGATAACTCCTTAAGAAGTTGGCCAAATAAAAGTCCATATGCCACATTTGTAAGGGTTGGCTGATATAGATCACAAGCTTGGTTTAAAGAAGTTTGTGTTGCTTTACCTTTTGACAAGCAATACATAATCAGGGTCATTTTCAAAGCTTTGAAGGCAAATCCTCTTTCAAGGTTTCCCCTCAACAAGCTTTATCATAGTTTTAAAGTTTATTATGACCGAGTCTTATATGCCTATAATTAGACTATCTTAGTGTAGCCTTTTGCAAATAAACAGTTAAAAACCTCCTGAAGAACAACATTCTTTAGCTGGCCACTCCTCCTCTCCGCCGCGCACATGTTGTTCTGTCTAGGAACTTTAGCAAAGACTTGAGTTCATCAGAAGCTTTTAAAGTCAGGAGATAGAACAAGACATTCAGTCTCAATGAAAAGAACACTGTTTTTCTTGTCACACATTTGTGAGACAGAGAAAAGGTTAAACTTAAGTTCCTTTACAAAGTATACATCTTCAAAGTCTAATTTCCTAATCCTAATTTTATCTTTTCCAGTAATTTTACCTCCTTTAGGACTTTCTACAAATACAACAAATCCACCATCAACCTTTTGATAATCTATAAGAAAGGACTTGTTTCCAGTCATATGCCTAGAGCATCCAACTGTCAAAAAATTCCTTGATCCTGTAAAGTATATGTGGATTACCCTGCACTCAAAATGAAGTGAATAGTTTCTCTTGGGGGACCCAATCCATTACTGACATTGAGTCTGCATTGTAGATCACATAGTCGAATCTTTTTAACATGTATGATCCATGTTTTGGAGGTATGAATCAACTAACATTTCTATTTGGTCTCCAAATCCATCTTGCTGAGGACTTAACAGCATTTTCCCCATATCCCACAGCAGCACTAACTACTGCTTTTGGCCCAGCAGTAGTTACATTGTTAACCCTAGCAGTTTTAACTTTTTCATTAATATTTAGTTTTTAAATAAAAAATTATAAACACCATAGGGCATTTTAGACCTTTGTCACACCATTAATACCTTATAAAACCTCATATTTATGGAAGAGAGTTATATTAGATACAATAAATGCAAAGTAAAGCATCTAATCCATCTAAAAAATTCAATGGCAAAGATTAAAAGAATTTTATTATTTCACCTATTTTTTAAAACATAAATATCTCATAAACCGTTAATCGTTAAGCGAAAAATATATACCATAATGACGAGCATTTAATTATCTTTCTATTGATATCCACTTTGATATACTTCCAATAAACATTGTTTTCCTATTATTCACGTTTTTTTTGTTTTTCACGTTTTTTACGTTCTTTTTTCGTTGTTGAAACTTGCATGCAAAATATCACATGAAATATGAATCAGGTTTTCCAGACACATTCGGATATGTATCATTTGAGTCTTTTGTATTAGTTGTTTTTTTTCTGTATCAGTTGTTTTTAATATATATATTCATTTGTATCATTTTTTTTCTTCTGTATCAATTGTATTTACTCCCTCCGTCCCATTTTTATTGTCCACGTTTCTTTTTTGGGACGTCCCAATTTAATTGTCCACTACTAAAAATAGACAGGGAAGTTTGATCAAGTTTACTATATTACCCTTGTTTGAAATTATTATTACACACTTTAAAGAAGACTTTAATTAATTAGCTAAGGGTAAAACTGTCATTGTGTCAAAAAGTAAGAGAGAGAAAGCACTAATAAATGCACTTTTATTAAACTGTGTATTTTTTGTCGGAGGACAATAATTTTGAGACGGAGGGAGTAATATATATACTCATTTATATCAGTTGTTTTTTCTTCTGTATCAGTTTTTTTTAATATATATATTTATTTATATCATTTGTTTTTCTATCATCTACATCACTTTCTCTACTGTTAAACACACTATGAACTACTTCACTCTCATTCATTTGACTATCATAACCAAGACCAGCTTTCTCTTTAGCACTTATTTGACTATTTATCAGTTTAGTTATATTCTTTGATGATTCTTAAAATTTTTCTAGTTTAAGTTTCAAATCATCTTTCTCTTTTAAAGCTTCTTCTAACTGATTTTTAATGTCTTTGATAGAAATATCTTTCACTTGGACATCATACTTTAAAAATGCAATGTATTCTTCATAAACAGCTTCATTCTTTCATGAACAACTATCCTAGCTTCTAATGATTCTAATCCCATTTGATAACCTATAATTTCTAGATTAGATTTATTAAGAGCTTCACGCTGTTGATCATACTGTTTTTGAAGAGTTTCATATGATTTTAAGCAATCTTTAGAGCAAGTATGTACCTCAGAGTCTGAACTTGATGAACTTGATGAGCCTTGGGATGTATAGGCCATTAGAGCAAAGTTTGTGATGCCTTCTTCAGCCTGAAAGCTCCAATCATAACCACCATATACCATCTTGAACAACCAAGGCATTTGTAGTAGATGTATCCACTGGTGCATTCCTTCTTGGAGCATCTCCATTTCTATTCCCCTGATTCCTTGGTGCCCTACATTCTCTAGCAAAGTGACCTCTCCTGTGGCAGTTGTAACATTCAACCTTTGTCTTATCAAAGCCAACAGTTTCTTTGCCATTGAAATTCAGATTCCTTCATGTCTTCTTTAAGAATCTTTTCACCCTCATGGTAAGCATGGCCACCTGCCATTTAAGATCCATCTCTTCAAGATCATCAGTATCAATCTGCTCCAGATCTTCATTGTCTAATTGTGGACTATTAGATTGATTAGCAAAGAAGGAAAATATGACATCATCAGCATAAGTTGAGGAAGAAGCTTGTCCCTGTGAACTAGCAGTAGAAACTTCATGAGCAGTATTAACTGCTTCATTAGTACTGCTAGTGTTTTCTGAAGATACAAAAGCCACATTCTGAGAGTTTGAGCTTGAGCTTGATTGGCCTTTAATCTTAGATTCATACACCTTCAGATTATTATACAAATCATCCATGCTCAATGTGTCTAGATCAGATTTGTTTCTCATGATTAAAGCAATATTGTTCCAAGCTGATGGTAGACTTCTCAGCAACTTTAGATTTGCATCTTCCTGAGAGATAACTTCACCATGAATTTCCAATTGGCTGATGAGTTTCTGAAACCTATCATAGGTTTTATCCAGTCCTTCAGATCTTGATGCAGCAAAATTCTCATATTACAGCTTCAAAATGGTTTTTTGCATTTTCTTTGATTCTTTGTTGCCACCTGGCCTTTATTGCTTCCTATAAGGTCTTTGCATCCTTGATTCCATGAAACTTCAATAGGTGCTCATCAGGAATGGCCAACAAAAGAGTGCTTTTAGCTTTCAATTTATTCTTTCTTGCTAGCTTTTGTTCAGTAGTTTTAGGAGGAATGGGACCTTCAGTACCAGCACTAGCTGATGCAATACTAGGTGCATCACCATTTACAATAACCTCCCAAAGAGCATAATCAATGTGAGTAAGATATTGCTCCATTCTTATGCTCCAGAGATCATAGTCTCCAGTTTTGAGTACTGGAAGTTTTAGTGCAGACACTGTTTGGGTAGTTTCTGATTGTGAATCTATCTTCTCTTTGAATATGAGATCTTGTATAGATGTAGTGTTCTTCTTATTCAAAGTTTCTCAACAAGCTCTGATACCACTTGTTGATCCCTTTTGAATAGATCTTACTTAGCTTGTTAAAGCTTAGTTGTGTTGGATAAATCCAAGACAACTATGATAGAAACTAAGATTGTAAATACTATAAAACTATGCAGAATCTAGCTTGTAATACTAAGAAGAACAATGAAACAATAAAACAAGATCTTGCTAAACTTTCTATAGATTAAACACAATCAAAGTTACAGAATAACCTTGAAACTATGAGTACTAAATTGCTATGCAACCTTATATATCAACTTGATATCTAGATCTATGCCGACGTTCCTTTTAAACACCAAGGAAAACGCCTAATGGGCGTCCAAAACGTGCTTACATGATGCGACAGCATGATCTATTCCTAATATATCTCAGGCAATATCACTATAACGCACGTACTAACTATTATAAATACACAGTACTAATAAACTAATAGTAATAACATTTTATAACTGGCAGGACGCAGTACTACGTCGTCTCTTGCTGTTACTAATTGAACCAGCAGTAGAAACTTGTACAGAACCCTCTATTTCTGTGATGCTTGCAAAATTAGAAAACAAGCTCACGCTAGTCACAAAGCTAAGAATATAGTCTCAACGACTAGATGCTTAGAACTCCTTCATATGGATCTCTTCGGTCCATCCGCCGTACGGAGTTACGGAGGAAACCTCTACACCTTAGTCATAGTAGATGACTACTCTAGGTATACTTGGACAAGATTTCTTAAGAATAAAACCGAGGCTTTCGAGCAATTTGAAATCTTTAGTAGGAAAATACAAAATCAATTAGGATGTTCAATAGTGTCAATTAGGACGGACCACGGTAGAGAATTTGATAATGAAGTGCAATTTGGAGAGTTTTGTAATGCCAACGGTATTACACATAACTTCTCAGCTCCACGCACTCCACAATCAAATGGCGTGGTAGAAAGGAAAAATAGGACACTACAAGAAATGAGTAGAACCATGTTGAATGAACAATCGTTACCACAAAAGTTTTGGTGTAACGCCGTAGATGCTTTAACATACATCCTCAACCGAATCTTAATTAGAGCCATCTTAGGTAAAAAAACCTTATGAACTTATTTTAGTGTCTGTCTTTATACACGCTTCCAAGAGGTCCCCAAAACCTCTCATATTGAAGCGGTTAAGCGTACCGATACATTAAAGACACTACGCACTTAGGATTATGGTATCCTAAGGGGACCGGCATAGAAACTGTAGTATATGCCGACTCTGATCATGCGGGAGATTATGTGGACAAAAAGAGCACTAGCGGTATTTGTACGTTCATGGGATGTTGCTTGACATCTTAGTTCTCGAAGAAACAAACCGCTCTTGCTATATCCACTATCGAAGCCGAATATGTAAGCACGGGAAAGGCATGTCAACAAGCACTATGGATGAAACAAGCTCTTATCGGCTACGACATTCGACTCGATGACGTCCTGATCATGTGAGACAATAAAGGCGCGATTGACCTTAGCAAAAACCTGGTGCAACACTCTCGAACCAAACACATCAAAATTCGTCACCACTTTCTTCGTGATAATGTCCAGAAAGGACATGTCTCTATCGAAAAAGTGCCGTCAGTCGACAATATCGCCGACATTCTCACTAAACTCCTTAAACGTGAATCATTTAACTATCGATGTCTTGGTCTAGGAATGATGGAAAACATTTCATAAATCGTTTCTCTTTTCTTCTGTCTCGATTCTAGTCCGTGTTCCACTTCGTGTCGTGACAACTTAAATACTTCGTCCAAAGTACTTTCAGCATTTTTAATTCGCGAAATGCAAATTAAAAGGTCACTCCTTCCGTAAAAATTTTCTGTCAAAAATCAAGTCCAAAACCATCTGCTGATGGTGGCCCCCGTATCTAGGGCGGCCCCCAGATTGATATGGGACCGCCACCAGATGAAACCAAAAGTCTGTCACCCTCATTTTTGTAAAACACAAAAACAAACACCCCCTCTCTTTAGCCATTGACGAACCACGAACCAAAAACCACCAAACCTTAAAATCAACCACTAAAACACTAATTGAAGATCAAATCAACACTAATAATCAATCCTAACACCATAAAGATCATCAATTGTAAGTCATTTCATCTATTTTCTTTCTAATTTGTGTATAGGGTTCATGTTGAATAAAAATTCAAAATTGGGGATTTTTATTTTTCTTGTGTTTGAGTGCAATTAGGACTACAATAACACAATGTATAACTTATATGCTTCCCGTAGACATAGGATTTGCAAGATTGAAGTGTGTTTGGTAAAAATTGTTTTCGCACAAAACCCCAATTTTATTTCAAAATCACTCACGTTAGGAACACCATAAAATGCCTTTATGCATTGTTAATATATCCAAAACGTTTTTACATACATGCATAATGATCTCATGAACAAAATTTGAGATACATAATTCATATGTATTTTTCGACATGTTTGGATGAGCAAAATTAAATTAAGGAGCGTGTAGAAACTAGAAGGGGGGTTGAATAGTTTTTACCGTTTTAAAATAAAACTTAGATTGTCAACTTATGTGAACTCAAGAGATATACACAAGTGTATATGATAGCGATGAAATAAGTAAATTAGTAATCTACGAAGTATGAACAAGTAAAGATAAGAAAGATCAAACCGATGAAATAATGATTTATAGTGGTTCGGCTACGAAGCTCCTCTTCTCCCTACTCCACTCCCCAAGTACCCAACTTGAGAGTTGTCTTCACTATGTCAACAAGCTCCCTTTAGGCGGAGAAAACCGTAAACGTCCCTTACACTTTTTCCGGTACTAAGCTAAATACCGAGTTCTACTTCGAGATAGAACCAATCTAACACACTATGTATTTTATGGCCTAAACATTAACCTATCATACACATATGATATACACAACACACAACACAAGATATACAAGATGAATGATTATCACAATTGTGATGACACAACTAAACTATTAACACTTGAAG
This sequence comes from Tanacetum coccineum, assembly GCA_026074375.1. Lineage (NCBI taxonomy): Eukaryota > Viridiplantae > Streptophyta > Magnoliopsida > Asterales > Asteraceae > Tanacetum > Tanacetum coccineum. The sequence goes on along the minus strand of BQNB010005860.1, from coordinate 72,016 downwards.
CTTGACGTCTTCGTAAGTGTTCTTCACTAAAGAGTGAAATGAGTTGATCATTTGTAATGGATTATGTAACAAGTATAATGATCAAAGAATATACAAAAGATAAAAGATGTGTGTAAAAATATTTGTTAAGAGTTATCTCAAAATAAAAACTTAAGGTTGTTATTTATAGGCAACACTTTGAAATTCAAATGCTGTCCCAGACAGCTCAATGGTGCAACTCACGGATCCACCATCAGCTGGATCCGTTCCTTGTTACGGTGGATCTGTGGGAGGAGCTGGAACAGTTTTTGTCATTTTATGATTAACCTCAAATCTATACAAAATATTGTTTTGTACTTAATAAAACTTGTTTATTAGATTTTTCTAGAACAAAATATTTCTTATCACCAATAAGGAAAGATTTTACAGATTTTGGAAGATTTGGAAAGATTGTTTCCACTAATGGTTAATCTTATTTTGTCTTACATGATTAATATAACTAGCTTTTAATTAATCATATGTTAACTTAAATCATTTGATTAGAAAAGGTTTATGCAAATGATAATATTTTTCTTTGATCATTAACTATGTTTAATAATGCCATATTCATACCTTAAGTGATTTGTCGTTGTCAAGTAAACTTTCGACTAAATAACTTGTTTACGTAAACTTTTACGTAGTATAACATTATATTTTTTATTATGAAAACATGAAGATCACTAACTATAAATATCGTTTTTGCGCGAATATTTGTATTAACAATCTCCCCCTTTTTGATGATGATAAAATATAAACTCATGCTTATTTAAAAGTTGCTAAATAAGTATTTAGTGATGAGTTTACATTTCTATTTCCCATTTTTGTCAAAGCAAAAAGTGTTGTAGAGGCGTTCCTTGCAAGTCTTGTCTTAACGAATGCTAAGTCACTTGGTTACAAATGCAAAGTAAAAGAAATAAAGACTATATTGCAAGTGATCCCCCTTGGTGTATGCTCTCCCTCGCTTAGGGCACCAAGGAATTGAGCTATGGATTTTTTCTACAAAACAAAGTTAGTAGACAAGCAAATATATATATGACAATTACATATGCACACATATACATTTAAGCAATAAACAACCATTATCAACACAACAATAGAAATAATGTTAAATCCATTATAAGGGGTAAACATAAAATTTGGCGTAAAAGCCATTAGACAATAAATTTAAACTAGAAAAGAAAAGAAAATAAATAAAATTTTAAATCTTGAGATATAATCTTGTCTCCCATATAATTCGAAGGGTTGAGGTACCACAAGAGTGGATTTAGTGCGGAAAGTATGGTGGGTTTGATGGAGATCTAAGGTGATGTTGAATGTATGAGCAAATGAAATGAACACCTTCTTGTAGCCGTTGGAGTTGGTCAACTTTGTTGGTACAACATCTACATATGAGTAGATGAGGGTTGTGATTGTTGTTTGGAATTAAGTGATCAAATTTGTTGCGGAGAGAGGGTTTTTCATTTTGTGAAGTGTGTTCTTGAATGTACTCGAACATGAGATGCATTTCACATAATAGTAATCTAATTTCACATTGGGAGTTACTACAACATTGACACGTCATGAGGTGAAAATGAGCTTGTCTTAATTCAAAGACTTCGGGTGGAATAGCATTTGGATCAATTTGTTTTGACTTGAGTTTTGAGAGATGTTCTTAGATGATTTTCCTTTTGATTGTAGGTATGGAGTGTTGGATCGATTTACTGAATAGATCTAAACCTTCAGCTTGTAAAGGGTTTGTTGCCTTAGATAAATCTAAAGTAACAATGAACATTCTATAATCGAATACTCAATACGGCGTATTCATCTTGTAGGATACGGCGTATAATTTTTTTTCAAATCAATACAGCGTACTCGACTCTATCATCAATACGGCGTATTCAGTTTACTGAATACGGCGTATTAGGCTATTTGATAGTTTTTTCTCGCAAATTATTCGGTTAAAATGGATCAACCCCAATAACACTATAGATCTAATCACATCGAGACTTCAAAAGAAAAAGCCTTAGTCCCTTGAGACATTAATTGGCAAACTGCCACATACGGTAAGATGGAACATTATGAAGATGAGGACGATTGCTTTACAAACTTTGAATCCGAATCCCCAACTATAGTCCTTGATGATACATCTAGAGAAGCGCTCTCTTGGGAACCTATGGTAAGTCCTCTTAACAATAATCAAATTGAATTTAGAATATCATTAGACGAATCCGACGATGAAGATTACACGGTAATTTATGACGAAAATTCATTTTCCTATAAAATAATTTATGTCAACAATTTGAAAACGGATTCTAAAAATGGAGCGCGTGATAAAGGTTATTATTCCCTTGTTTTCGACAATATCCGAGCCTGAGTCGGTTTTAATGTCTAATATTTAGACTTTACTTTACTAGATTGTGAGAATGAATTTCACCCATTGTTTACAAGACGCTCCTAAAAACTCTAATCAGATTTCTTACTGAACCTACGAAAGTCCTCAAACATATCAATGAATTTATTTTAAAAGATGAAACATCATTGTCCAAATGTGATGAAAAGGAACAAAACGTTTTATACTTTAAGAGTATTTATTTCCTTTTAATGTGATTTATCCCGATGATTTAAAATCAGATACGGATACGGATAATGATAATGATATAATTGATATTGAGCAACCTTCGGGGGATATGTCTGTCATACCATTACCTAATGTAATAAATGTTGATACACAAGGGTCAAATAAGCTTTTGGAAACATGTCATGATACATCTAATAAAATTTCAAAAAACTGAAACTCTTACTCAAGAATCAAAATGTTAATATCATAAGCAATAGCCTGTAGTTATCGTAACAAATGGAGTGCATTCATTTTTCTAAATCAGAATTTGTATATTGCCATTTGGCATCCCGTTCGATGGCCAGCCCCAAGTCATTTATAAGGATGGGATTAACATAAAGGAAAAAGGTCAACTTAAAGACCAGCTAAACAAAAGTGCTTCCCGGGAAACAACCCATCATTTTAATTGATTGTCGCATTATATTGTTTGTTACATCGAGTCCTGTCTTCCTAGACACGTCTATACGGCGTATCAAACCCTCTGGATGCGTATAGAGATTTCTGGACGTTATAAGTTTTTATCGCTCGAGCGCGCGATCGAGAAGCAGAGAGCCAGTATTTAATTGTTATTATAGGACAATACGGCTATCCTAGGGTTTGGGGATACTCGCTAATTAATCCCTGTACATTGTTGTGTATTAATTGTTTTCTTGTACCTTGTAGCTAGATAGAACTGCAATGACTTCTAATCCTTTTACAGGGACCTTGCTGAAACTATGATATGGTATGTGCGGAAAAAGATATGTGTTGAACTTAATCGGTAGATGGTTTGAAGCCCTAGTCAACACACATTTTTGCTTAATGGACTCACTTGGAGAATTATCACGACAAAACATCAGGGAGTTTCTGTTCAAATTCATTATCCCTTATTAATTAAATTGTTTTCTCTATACAACGAGGACAGTTGTAATAATTTAAGTGGGGGATAGGAGAATTAGAAGGTACATGCTCTTTTTTACAAAAATAACAAGAAAGTGCTTAAAACGGACCAAAATTTAAAAAAAAAATCAGAGCATACTTTAGTAAAAATCACTAGTTCATTACCTAGCACATTATCACCCTGATTACACTATTGTGAGAATATAAGCCTATTCCTTTCACAACTGACTACTAAAAATATTCCACAAAATTATGAAGTGTGCCGGTATATAGGGACTTTTAGAACTTGCCTGGTAAGCAATCGAACCGCATGACATTAGTACTATGAATTTAGATGGAAGAACATGTTCAAACTTATAATTTCTAGATGAACCACATAACCTACATGTCGTAAAAATAACTAACCCACACTGGTTAGTTAAATCCCGTGGTAACCCTTAATTACTCTCATTTTGGATAAAATGATCCCTAGAACAACCATAGCATCCTTCCTTTTTCTATACCATATTATCTGTTTTGTTTACAACAACCTTTGCACCTTAGCCAACTGTTAGATTAAGCCTCGTATTATCAATGTTCCTAGTTGCTTTCCGTGTGTAAAGATTTTGTATTTTTCTAGTGTCCCAAAGTGAAACTTTTCCTATCCTCTACAATGGTCAGGAACTTGCAACAATGCAATTGGGAAAATATGTAGCTCGTAAGTTTTTGCTACTTCGCGATATGAAATATGTCCGAAGAAGAAGAGCTACAAGAAAAAAATTATCCGACAAATTATGATAGTGAAACGGTGAAAATCACACCAGGTTTATTTTGTATTGATCAAAAAAAAAAAGAGAAAGCCAAAAAAAAGAGAGAAGGTAAGAAAATAATAGTTCGGTTCAAAGAAGTTTATACAATAATGGATTTACTTAGACATGATCTATTATTCGTTGATATGTTTACAAAATCAACAATGTAAAGTCTGTATGTGAAACCGTAAGGGGGGGGGGGGTGAATAATTTTCCTTTTAAAAACTTAAATCTTATCATTATTAAATCACTCCTCAGCAGCCGGATCCCAATAATATATGGGGGGGCGCCTAGTATATCAAGGGGCGCCATATTTAAAGGGACCTCCTCCATAGAGGTCTTTGGACTAGATCTGTTGTATCAAATCACCAATCAACGTTTGACGAAAAAGAGAGTGTCAATAAAGGATTGACAATAACTAGGCGCATAATTCCTACAATATATCCACACTCATAATGTTTAACTATAAAAGCACACAACCATGACTAACACAACATAGAACATACAATTCACATAATATAAGCACAATGCAAGTGTAAATAGTAAAGCGATAAATGTATAACATAAGTAAAGAGAGAGGTAAAAGAGAAAATCTGCAACGACACGGATGATATTATATGGTTTTGGTCACATCTCCTCTCCCCTACCCACTCCGCACTCGAGTATTCAACTCAGATTACTTCACTAAATCGCGTCGCAAGCTCCCTTTCAGCGAAAAAAACCTATAAAATGCTTACAATATTTTCTGACACTAAGATAATGTCGATCCTTCTTCTCGGTACAACCAAACTCCGTTATGTTTTTAATGGACCAACACAACAAAGCCTTGTGTTTTATTGCCTAAATTAACACCCTCAATAGCAACGCGCGGAATACACATGGGAGCTACTTCATCATATAAGCTCACGATTGCACGTAAACTACATTCAATTTTAATTAAAAAAGATCAGGAAGTTACAAGTCCCCATAACTTCCTAAAAAACGTCATTTCAAATAATCCAACATGTTTATAGTTTCTTGAAAAGAAACATTTTATCATATTGCAAAGTTCACCAAGTCCACGTCCTTCGATATCCGCATCCATCCCATCCGAGCTAGCAAGCATATACCTGAGATAAACATGCTAAAAGAGCCAAACAAAAATGTTGAGTGAAATCATGAGAGTTATAAACATCATTTTGAAGTGAGACTGAAGCATAGCAAAACATTTAGTTCATAGAACAATCACAACGATGCTAGAGCCACAAACCGAACCTTAACCATGGTGCGCCAACCATGGAGTGATAGTGGCTACAACACACTCCCAGAATACAAAATAACAATAAGTCCCGCGTCTGCCCTCGCAAGGACACACCCAAACAGTCCTTAGACCAAAATAATCGATTAATTATTTAGCATCAAAGCGTTCACCGGTTTAGCGGTGATTGAACGTTCATGAAGGAGCGAGGCTAACAACCTTACACTCATAGCACCGTCACTATAATAAAATCACCTGTGTTCGATTTTCGTAAAACAAGCTTGTAATCTCCTCAGCGATTTTGAAAAATATAAAAGATTAAATGCAAGGCTATGAACTAACCTTGCTCGTAGGCAATAAATCGAATAATCTAATAGCCCACGTAGCGTAGTCATGATTTAATTTCGCATATGAGCCGCAAAAGTTGTAATGTACCTTAACGGTTATACCTCAACCATTTTAGGATGGGTATATGGTTTTCCTTCCGATGGATGATTACATCAATGTGACATGTTGATAATGGATTTGGGTTTTTAAGTTGTATGAGTTTGGTGGTTGGTTAAATAAGATAACTCGAAAAAGTAAAAAACAAAGTATGTAATATATACATATTCATAATATATATCTCATATAAAAAATAAGACAAGTATATAAAGCGCGACGTGTATTTTATATAAGAAAAATATAATATAAGGAACATGAGAAAAATATAATTAAATAACATAATTTGACACGCGTTCAGAAGTCGTCAAATGAAATAAATAAAAGTTATTACTTAAAAGTAAGTACACGTTTTAAAGTCTTGAATGACATTTTAAAAGTTTTAACAATAGTTATTATTGTCCTTTAGTCGGGACTATATAAAATAATACTTTTATATTTAGTATTCGTATTCCTTGACGGTTTTAGTTAAAATAGTTTATCTCGTTGTAAAATTATAGTTTTTTCGTCATAACTCGTGTTGATTGGATAATTTACAATTTAATAGAATATTAAGAATAATATACTTTTGTTCTTTATCGCATTCTAATAAGATAAAGTGCTAACACAAATACTAAGTATATAAGTATTTAATAAATTTCGAACATGACCTTGCAGTTTACCAAACTTTCATGTAGCGTCTTAAAATACAATATTTCATATTTTCATCAATCAATATCATAATACTTTCGCCTCTCATAATTAATACTTGTCAAATTTACATAAATATTAAGTATAAGTTAAACCAAACGCTCCCTATTTAGGACTTGCTGTCCTAAACGCACCCTAGGCTGATGAACACAAAACAAACGCCCCCTTATGGGCCGTCCTAAACCAAACACCCCCGTTGGGGCTGTTAAATGCAAATCCAAACGCCCCTGTTTGGCAGTTTTAAACACAAATCCAAACGCACCCTAGTGGTGCAGCAGTTAAACCAAACGCGTCCTAACTGCGGCTAACCACAGAACCAAACGCCCCAACTGGGCTATAAAACGCAGATCCAAACGCCCCCTTTTGGGCTAAAAATTCCGCAAACAAACACCCCCACAGGCTTGTTTTATGCAGAAATCAAACACACCCCTTTCCGGTCGTGTTTTCGAGCCGGTATAAATAAAGAATGTAGTACGAGTTTAACAAAAAGAACATATAACCAAAAGCCCCACACTGCGAAGGTGCGCAGTGGTGGCGAACTAACCGAGAGCCCGAACCACCACTTTTAGTGTGCGTGCGGATCGTAAAACAAACACCCTTAAGTTGTGCATTCATCTGTTAACAAGAAAATGACGAAAGGAACGAAGTAAACCACAAGCCCGACACCTACACAAGGTGCGCGGTGGTGAGCCAAGCCAGACCGAACAACCACCTAACTGGTTGTCGTACAAATCCAAACCCATCGAGAAGAAAAAAAATATAAATAAACTCCGAACCAAACTCACCCTTAGTTATTTATTATATCTCAAGAAAAATGTGTAATCCTCCAAATCGAAAAGAGTTGAAGGTGTGTCGTGGTTTCGTTTGGCGGTGGAGCCGTGGTCACATGGCGAGTAGGGTGGGTTGATGTGAGGCGTGATGGAACCTGTGGTATATAGGTGATTGGTGTGCGGCTGGCAGTGATGATATTATAGCCACGATGGTGGCATGGTGATGGATCAGTGATGGGGTTGGTGCATGTCAATAGATCGGTGGTGTTGAGGTGGCGGTGATAGAAGCACGGCGACCTTGCCGGAAAAGTTTTTTGGTGGCCGGAAAACTTGGCCGGAAAAGATGAGGCGCCGGAAAAATTTTAATAGGGAGGGTGGGTGTGTGTTTAGGTTATGTTATGAATAGAAAAAAAAGTATTTTTGTTTATATAATGCAAATGTATAATTAAAACAAACGTGGCGCAAGTTCTTAAAGTCAGGGAGGTTTTAGAAATATTTTCCCAGGGACTGAAATTGTAATATTTTGGGATATTTTTGTAGAATATTGGTTCGAGTCTCGTTTGAAGCTTAGTAACGATGATTAAAAGACGGGACTTGCGCACATTGTTTTTCAATATACTTTATCCCATCCAAATGAGTATTCACAATCGACCATGATTTCGTAAATATTTTGTAATGTTCATTTAAAATGTTTATTATTCATTTGGTAACCATTGGGTCTCACGGGTAACTTTTGTCCGTAAAATAAAAATAATAATAAATAAAAGAATAATAAGTCTTAATTAAATGATCGCGTTTTCAACAACGTTTTTAAATAAAATGTAAAATAATTTATTAAATATTTTTATTAAATAATTACGATAAATAAAATAAAGCTAATTTGGATTCGTGTCGGTACGACGTTGATCTCGCTTTCAACCCGATGAATTAGAAAAAAAAATGATAAAATTTTTATAAATATGAAATTAATGTAGTAAGAAATTATGATTTATTATAAAATATCTTGAAATAAAATTAGATATGCGTAAAATCCTTTTGTTTTTTGCACGATAAGAGGTGCAACAAACGGTCCAAAAGTCAAGTCAAACTCGAAAGTAAAAGGGTAACATAGTTATTTAAAGTTCCGAAAATTGACGGTTGTCACATTCTCCCCTCCTTTAGGAAGCGACATCCCGGCGCTCAATTCGTCTTAATATCTTCGGTTTAATGGTGAAAGGTGAGGATATAGACAAGTCATTGTCGTAAGTTTCAACGAAAATGTTAATGAATTAAGTCAAGCATTAAATATTGCAACGGGCATAAGCGAATGGTCTCGTTAAAAGAGATCGCGCATTATAGAACTAGTTTGAGTGACATACTCATCGTAAAGCGTTACAAACAATATCAAACAAGGCGCTTATCATTAAGCGTATACAATCACATAATTGCATGCTCAGCTACCGTCATGCCATGCAAAATGAAAAGAGAGCGGCATTGGAGAGTAATTACTCCGTAGTATACATAACCCTTTAAACGAAAAGCACTACGGCATATAATATCGAATCAAGGTACTTATCATTAAGCACATATAATCACATAACGACATGCTTGCTAAAAAAACCAAATCATGCCAATCAATTAGTTCAATCACGTTGACTCATGCTTGCTAAATAGTCAAGCCATCATTAACAATAAATAATTCCGGCTAAGATCAGCCCAGGAAAAGTTTTTTTTTTTAAGATGTTCATGGGCCTGAAAGCCGTGGATGCATATCCAAAAAGATCTTTATCATTGTAGGGTGCTCACACACGGATTCAAACCCAAAAGAGATTACATGGTAATCATAAACAGATTCATACCCAAAAGAGATTACAGGGTGATCACAAACGAATTCATACCCAAAAGAGATTACAGTATATATGAAATCAGGGTGCTCACAGGCTTTATAGCCATGGATCCATATCTAAAAAGATTTTTATCATCGTAGGTTGCTCACGCGCGGATCCATACCCTATCATCGTAGAGTGCTCACACACGGGACTCGATAACCTATCATCGTAGAGGTGCTTCCACTACCGGAATCCATAACCCTATCATCGTAAAGAGTGCTCCATGTGGACATCCAAACCTACGATAGGGGGGGGTCAAGTTTGCTTTATATTATCAACTATGGTGCATTTCTTTATGTGCCTCACGCACACGATCTCACCGTCTTGGCTGCAAACCGCGGGGACCACTTCGAGCTCGCACACCAAACGCGACCACTAGCGTTCCGTGTGTCCTAAAATCGTCTCGACTTATTTGCGAGCTCAATAATATGGTAGGCGTACCCAGCGATCGACGAGCATAATTATAATGCTGCCTCGAGCTCGCACCAAACGTAACGACCACTCGACTAAAGCACATAATCACGAAACATATAGCAAGCAATAATTTGGCACATAATTTTCAACTATGGCTATCCGCCATTGACCATCGACGATCAAAGGGGAACGAGTCAAGCATAAGGATTCCTCAACTGAATAAACAGAAAGGCAACGGGATTGTCTTTTATCTGCCACCACGAAGTCGGAAAACTCCAACTGTCCATCGCGTACCGTTTTATTCCTACGAAAAGGAATGACGGACACATCCTTATCGTTTTGGTAGGCATCCCGACCATGTGCTTGGCTACTCGCGCTGAAGGCTCTCCTTTGACCATCTTTGGCTCTACTTGGTAATTCGAATCACTCACTCTACGTTGGTATCCGAGTTCACAAGGCAAAATGGAAACAAATCAAACACCTCGAGTTCAAAAATCGAGCCGGGGTAGGATTCATTCGTAACATTAGATGACCGAACACATACGTTTCAGGGGTAGAAGTTTTCCACATGATTACAGGTATTGCAAACAGGAATGATTCACAGTGTTGAGTGTAAAAGAGCTTTCCTTCCTCTAACGACGTCCCGATTGACATATCGAAAGAGTGAGGGAAAGAAAAAGGGTAAGTACCAATGATGTAGGAGAAGTCTTCGATCATTGGTCTCCGGAGTTACTCGAACTCGCTTTCATCCACTTTTGGCAACCTTCTAATCCTCCGTAGGATCTTTCCTTCTCAGTTCGTATCAGGTCTCTGGTTGTTTCTATCAACAACACTAGAGATTAGATGGATTCACAAAACGAGTGATCATGCAACGTTACACATGACACACAAGTATTTTCCGGAATTATTCGGTCAAGGTGCTTTTCTAAGTCAACACCAACCGAAAGAAAAGATTTCAAGGAACGCAAGAGAATTCAAACTTGTTCATACGGAATCAAATCGAATAGGATTACTTGCGTAAGGATCCACCATTTGGAAGTGTTCTCACCAAACATTTATCCAAAACCACCAGTTTAAAGGCGACGATGAATCGACCAACAAAGTAGAGGAACGTGGCTACTCTTCCTGAATAATGCAAGTTAGGCTAGCTAAGCATAATAAGGACCAAGCGACGACAGATCCTCCTCGCAAAAAGAAAAATTTTCCGATTATTACACACCAGATAGGATGAAAAAGTTTTTAGACCTATCCTGAAAATAAGTAATTATTTGACATAGAAATGGAAAATATTTTTTCCGTTTCGTTTTGAGACACACAGAATCAAACTATTGTTCATTCTTCATTTTTGGAAACACATTTTTGCTTTGTCTTCTTATGAAAATCGACGCAATTTGGTATTTAGTTTGATAAAACATTTTATAAATTATTGTATATTTTTGGTATAAATTGTTCATAAAAAGATATTAAGGTGGTTGAGATTTAAGGATCGTAGCAAGTACAAGAAGTAGTGAATTAAGGATCAATGTAATCGAATGAGGAAAACGGACGATATATTCGATAACTGGAATTGTCCACACTAGGGTTCAGATTTTTTTTTTTGCTTCTCTCTAAAATAATGAGGCGTCTATTCAACGTGCTCAACCACGACATACAGTAGTGTCGCGCAAATAGAGAAGTAATAAAGTATGATCGAACGATACGTACTTCGTAACCTCAGATATATATCTTATATGTCCTTGATAAAAATAATATAAGTATGCATGCGATGAGAAATCCACTCGCGGTTCTAATTAATATCACTTAACTTACTGTAAAAGCGACCATTTCAAGAAAGTTACTATTTTTAATAGGCTCAGTTATCGGAATACCGTAATCGATATAATCATTAGATTTAAAATCTCGACACTTGTGTCATATTTTATTAACATCCATTTCTTATATACCATAAACGTATTTAGTAAGAATAATGAGAGTTTATTATTTTTATAATTATCCAACAAGATTTTAAATAGCCAATTGCTTTAAAATTAACGTTTGACTTTTTAATAAGTCTTTATGTATGCTTTTTCTCAAAACTGACCCGTTATGTTTCATTTTCGTGACTCAAACTCTAAAGAGATTTCATGTAAAACATTGTTTCGAAAACTTTTTAGTTTTAGTTGAGATTTGAATCTTGACAGAAAATGACCAAAATGCTCTTACAAAATTCTGCTGAAACTTATTTTATTTTTAAGGAGGTGTAAAAATTTGACTTTCATTTTTGTCCCATTATTAAGTGATTTAAAAATAAACAAGCCTCGCGGCAAAGTGAAACAACATTCCGAGCAACTTTCATGTTTTGCCGGAAGGCTAAAACTAACTCGAAAGTGCTCGAATTGCTCTTTAAAAATTATGTCAGCTTTTTAATTAATTATTTCAAGTGTTGTAATTTTTCACTTAAAGCGTATATTCCGATTTTATTCCAGTTTCTTCGTTACAATGAGTTAAGAGCTTCATTTTATATCAAAACATTTGCAAAAATAAACTTGATCTTATTTTTAAATAAAAATAGGCTTTTACAAAATATCGGGCCCTTGAAATACGGTTAAATTTATATGCTCAAGGCAAGCCGCGTGTTAACAAACGCGCCACAAAGGTTTATTTGATCCAAAAATCAAATTCATATCAAGTTTAAACTTACTTATACACGATATTGAAATCGTTTAATTTTTCCCAATAACACTTTTAATCTAATCTACGCAAGTTCTCGACGGATTTCATCACAAGCCTTTATCAATAACGAATTAAATTGCGAAAATAATGATTTTGCTAGTAATAGAAATTACTTATGATGATTCACTAAGAAAGATCGGAGAATAAATAGTTTCGCCTCATTCCTTCGTTCCTTAGCTATTTGATTCCTTAATCGCGGCTCGAAACACAACAAAAATCTAACCAAGCCTCAAATCTACATAATATTGCAATGTATATATGTATATATTGCACATATACGAAATTCTTAACCAGATCAGACATAATTGTGACACCCAAAACATAAATCAAATATTCAACTCGAATGTACAGGTAACGTATAATCGGAACAGGCCTAGGTAATACCTATCGGTCCTGACAGAGAACGGTTATCGTTAATATATATTAACACAATAAAGAAATTAAGTACATATATAAATACCCTTTTTATAACCACGACGTTGGTATATAAGTATACACACAGCGCGGCCTAGCTACCAAGCACATAAAGATCGGGTAGTAAGAGACGGAGAGTGGGGACATCGAGGTGAACGACTCGTGAAAATTTTTCGAAAACAGTCATAGTCCAGGTTTTGAAAAACGACCTAGTTTGCTATGACTCGTGCTCTGATACCAATCTTTAACACCCTCAAATTTGCATCAGCGTTACAAGGTCCTAATAACTTCCTAATATAAGCTCACGAGTCATGGTAAACTACATTCAATTTTTATTAAAAAGATCAGAGTTACAAGGTCCTAATAACTTCCTAAAAAAAACTCATTTCAAAATAATCCACAACATGTTTAAGTTTCTGAAAAGAAAACATTTTATCATTTTATGCAAAGTTCACCAAGTCCCATCAACGTCCTTCGAATTTCGACATTTCCCATCCCACATCCAGCTAAGCAATGCATATACCTGAGATAAACATGCTAAAAAGTCAACGAAAACGTTGAGTGAATCCATAGAGTTTATAATAACATCATTTTGAAACACAAGCTATCAAAACATTCGTCTCATAGAACAATCACAACGATGCTAAAGCCACGAACCGAACCTTAACCATGTGCCCAAACCTATTATATGTGCTACACACTCCCATACTAAATACAATATTCCCCCGTATGCCCTCGCAAGGAACACACGCCTGACAGGTCATTAGGCCAAAAATAGATCTATTAATATGCCATCAGCGTTCCCACTATAGAGACGTTAGCGGTGATTGTACGGTTTCATGAAGGAAGGCCACAAACAAATACACCAAAGCAATGTTCACATAATAAAATCACACCTGTGTTCGATTTTTCTAAAACAAGCAGTATTTTCCTCACGGGTTTTAAAAATATAAAAGATTTAATGCGACTTGAACTCATCCTTTGCTTGTAAGCAATAATCGAATAATCAATATCACAACGTTAGCGGCGATGATAACTTGTCGCATCCGCAAAGTTGTAATTAATCTTAACGGTTATGACCCACCAGTTTAGGATGTTGTATATGGGTTTTCCGATGGATGATTACATCAATGTGACATGTTGATAATGGATTTGGGTTTTTAAGTTGTATGAGTTTGGTGGTTGGTTAAATAAGATAAATCGAAAAAGTAAAAACAAAGTATGTAATATATACATATTCATAATATATATCTCATATGAAAAATAAGACAAGTATATAAAGCGCGACGTGTATTTTATATAAGAAAAATATAATATAAGGAACGTGAGAAAAATATAATTAAACAACATAATTTGACACGCGTTCAGAAGTCGTCAAATGAAATAAATAAAAGTTATTACTTAAAAGTAAGTACACGTTTTAAAGTCTTGAATGACATTTTAAAAGTTTTAACAATAGTTATTATTGTCCTTTAGTCGGGACTTATAAAATAATACTTTTATATTTAGTATTTCGTTTTCTTGATGGGTTTTAGTTAAAATAGTTATCTCGTTGTAAAAATATAGTTTTCGATCATTACTCGTGTTATTGTATAATTACAATTTAATAGAATATAAAGAATATATACTTTGTTCTGTATTCGGATTCTAATAGAGTAAAAGTTCTAAACGAAAAATACTAAGTATATAAGTTTTTATAAATTTCGACATGACCTTGCCATTTACACAAACTTTCCATGTATCTTAAAATACAATATTTCATATTTTTCATCAATCAATATCATAATACTTTCGCCTCTCATAATTAATACTTGTCACATTACATAAATATTGAAGTAAGAATTTCAAACAAACCTCCCTATTTAGGGACCCACGCTGTCCAAAGCGCACCCTAAGGTGGCTTGCTAACAGCAAAACAAACGCCCCCTTATGGGCTGTCCTAAACCAAACACCGCCTTAAGCCAAAAACACCCTTAAATATTAAACCTTGAACACCACTACCGGATGAGCTATTGTAGCACAGCGGTAGTGGTGTTGTCTAAATAATATTAAGTTTGAATTAATAAATAGATTTCTTTTTGTTAAATTCAAATATGCTTTTGAACTTTGACTATTCTATTTTATAAGCTATGAATATTCGGGAAACCTGAGAGTTTTTGAAACCTAAGGTCCGTGAGTCCCAATACTAGTCTCTGTGGGGTGTCAAAAGCCTGGTCACTTAGCCGCAAGGTTGGGATGTGCCGAGATGAAAGTCGCTACATGGGATGATCTCGCCTTCAAACTCATTATTCTTAGGTGGAACGTGAAGCATAGTATGTTGCAAAACGTTGATCCATGGTTGAAATTCAAAATAGCACACTCACTTAAGATATAATAAATGTCAGGAGTAAAAAGTTCACAAGTTGCAAATATGAGTAGTGTTAGCATCTTTTCTGATATTTAGCTGTGATTTTGTTTTAAGCTTGGTTTGGATAAGTGAAAAATCAAGGACGATGAATTTATCCTTTTTGGGGCATTCTCGGATCGAAATGCATCTTGTTCTATGATCCCTAATAGTTATGGAAATGATGAAAGTCGAAATAGTTTCAGTTTAAAAAAATAATAAATAAATAATTTTTAGAAAAATGGGAAAAAGGGGTGTTTTATAACTTGTGATTTCTTAATTTTTCCCACAAAAGTCTTTGCTACTTTTCAAAGGTTTAGTTGGGAAAGTTTTGAGGTATTTGGTTATAAAGCATATAATATTGCGTGAGGACACGCAATCGCTTAGTTTGGGGAATTTTGATATGTGTGAAAACACATATCCGTTTTATGTCAAAAATGGCCCTAAAAAGACAAAATTATGCTTTAAATGCTTGAATATTGCTTGTTTTGTCTTTGTGATTGTGTAGGTACGGATATTGCAAAAATCTCAAGAAAACGGTCAAAACCGGACAATCACGGACACGGGAACGGAATAGAGAATACAAGAGCCGAGAGAATGCTATCAAAGGTCAACAAAAGTCAACCTATGGTCAACAGTGGTCAACCATAAAAAGACAAAACCCAAAAATTCCAAATCAGTCCCTCAAAGTTAACCAAATTGCAAAAAGAGTCCTTAAACCCTAACGGTGTTAACTCTTATAATTATAAGAGTTAACACCCGTTAACTTCCTTATAACAAATCCATGGCCCATTTCTTTTATAACCAACACCCGGCCCAAAATCCCTTTATAAGCCCAAGGTCAAACAAAGTTATAACCCGGGTAAAAAGAGAAAAAGTCAAACATCCCTCTCTTTTATAAGTTTTTACGCGCGAAAGTTAGTTACCACTGTTCATCATCACTTTCCTTTTACCCCTCCCATCAAATCAAAGGGCAATTAACAATTGAGGGTTAGGATGGGTAATTCAAGGGTTAAGGGACACATTGGCAAAGTTCTACATCATCTCTCATTCTCATTGGCCAAAACCCACAAGAAGTGCCACGTGGATAAGTGAAGAAACACAAAGGGAATGAAAATTTTACACTAATCCTGTCACGAAAGAAGCACATGAGTGTCACATCACGGATTGCCACGCTGGCAATCCGTGTGAGCAAAGATTTGATCTAATGGACCCCAATTGAGATCCAATCATTAGAAGAAATGGAGGAACAGGATTCAAGGGATCGTGTGAAGGACTTGACACCTAGAAGCTTCTCCTGGCAGCTATAAAAGGATTCCTTCACTCTCACATGATCATCTTCCTTTTTCCTAAAAACTTTTAGTTTTCATTAGCTTATGTAATTTTCAGTTTTAAATGTAATTTTTCTCTTTAAACTTTTGTAACTTTCAATTTCCAAAGCATTGTAATCCGTTTTAAGTTTTAATAAAATCATCATTTTAAGTTTTCATAAGCTGTGTTACTCATAAGCTCTTATTACTTTCAAATGTGTATGCTACTATAAGTCTATAATAAGCTCATTCTAGCTCATTCAAGTCTATAAGCTTGGAATTGAGCTCTAATAAGCCTTAATCTATTGAAACTTTAAAATCAGCTTAAAAGACCTTGGCTATTTGGATTTTTGATCTTTTAGAAGATGAGCTTACTTTGGAAGAGCTCATATGGACTTTTACTGGCTTATTTACAATAAGCAAGAGCTTGTAGACAGCTCAATTGAGCCTTTGATACCTTTGTTTAGCTAAGGCTTAGTGTTCATTTAAGCTTGTTGTCTTAATTTTCTTAGTTCATTAATTGCTTAATTGTTGCTTATCTTGCTTATTTGTGCTTATTAATATTTTACCATGCTTAATGAATATGTTTGATTAGATGCTCTTGAGTTTAGTAGTATAGTAGTCATATTTTCATGTTTAGTCTTATAAATGTCATTAAAAACCAAAAAAAATAGTGTAGCTTATAGCTTATTAATTTGGCTTATTATCTGTTTAAATAGGTTTATTAGGTGAGTGATAAGCTTCTTGTTATCTGGTATTCAGGTTGTGCTCAATAGATTTCAAATTCATAAGCTTAATTGAAATCTATAAAATTTAAAGGGGTGTTTGGCACAACAGTACAAACACCAAGTTAAGTACTGTTTGAGGCCTTGTGACTTTTGTGGTTGATTCTCAACTTTCAAATAAGTCTGTTTAAGCTAAATTCATAAGCTAGGATTGGGATAATTAGTTTTTCATAAAGTAGGGTAATATTAGTAGAAATCTGTCAAGTTATTTGCATAATTTAGATTAGATCTCTTCTAGCATTAGTCATTATCTTTCTTGTCTTTCATTTTGAGTTTTTAGGTTGTTAGAATAGTCTCATTAGGCCTGCATTTTGTCTAGTCTAAGTTTTGGTCATAATTGTGTCAACTGCATCAGATACATAAAAATGCATAAGTACAATTTCTAGCTTCATTTTCAGTAGGTTAAAATAGCATTTAGCTTTTGATTTTCAGATTATAAATAGCTTTTAGGTCATATTTCACAAGTTTACAATTAGTTTTAAAATTCTAGCTTATTTTGTCATCTAAATTTAAGCTGCAAAATTGCTTTTTGTCTTTTCATTTTCAAAGTAAAACTCAGCATGATTTAAGCCTTAGGTCTGTTTTCAAAGTGCTTTTTCATTAAGCTATTTTGTTTCAAAACCATTTTTAAAAGTAGATTAGAGTATCTATTTAGTTGTAGTATAAGCTTTAATAAGTTATTTCCCTACAAGGATCTAAGAGCTTACCTAAAAATAAGCTTAAAAGTCCATGCAGGGACTGTTTGGCTCTAAATCCATTTAAGTGCTTATTAGGATTTTATAGCTTTTTGCTTTTAAGTTTTAGCTTAATTTGTTCTTAAAATAGCTTATTAGCTTAGAAGTAGTCAGTTTATAGTTTTTTAAGTCCTAGTTAGCTTATTTTAGCTTTTTCAGTTAAAAAACCAAAATTACCAAGAGTAGCCTGTAGCTTTTTCTTAGTTCTTTTTAGTTGCTTATTTAGATTTCAAAATGTGTTTAGCTTATTATTTTAAGTAGGTCTTTAGTTGAACTTTAATATAGTGTTAAGCTCTTATTTGTAAGAATCCATTTTAGTGCTTAAAATTAGCTCAAAATAGTCCCTGAGGACTGTTTGGTTATTGATTTTAAAACTAGAGCTTATTTAGTTTTCTAGCTTATTACTTGCTTATTTTTAGTTCTGATTAGTTCATTAGCTTAGGTTTAGCTTATTATAGCTTATTTAGTCTTAACTTTAGCTTATTTAGTATTATAGCTTATTTAGTTTTAAAAAAGCTCCAATAAATGAGTTAAGTAGTACTGTTTACTTTTCAGCTATTTTCTAGCTTATTTAGGGCTTTTCATAAAAAGTTTCTTTTACTAAAACTGCTTATTTTTAGGTGCTTAATAACTTTGCTTTTATAAGTTTTTCAAAATAAAAAAAAGGGGAAAGTGGAAATCGGGGGTGAGCAAGACTCGAACCCCCGACCCCTCAACTCTTTTCAAAACCCTTTTATACAACACACACCCACACTCACTAAAACCACTGCGCCCACCTGGGTCCTTTTTCGTTATACTCTACACAATTTTAATCTTTAACACGTTTTTCCCTCATAAGCCATATAAGCTATTTTAGCTTATTTCGTGGCTTATTCATTAAGCTGTGACTTCGAGCTTTATTTTCGAGGTTCTAATTAGTATAAGCTATTTTCTGTATTTTTTCTAGAATTTTTATAGATAGTTTAGTATTTTTAAACATTTATTTTCATTAAAAACTTTAAAAAATCATAAAAAATAGAAAAATAATCAAAAAAATATAAATCTAATTGTTTGATTACGCTTGTATAATTACAATGGTTGTGGGCTAATACCCTCGGGTATTAGCCATCTTAATGAAAGTTCAATGTTTGGTTTGTTTTAAAATCGATTTCTTAATTTATCGTTGATTGTTTAATTATGTTTATCACCTCATACTTGTTTATGTGTTTGAATATGCGACCTATCATTCAACTGGGTCTAGTGATACGGACCAAGTAATCTAGATACCGGGATAGCTCTCCATATCGTGTTTCATATGTCTGGACCAATAGGATCACAAATAACGTTCTGTCTTTGTCTTTGAATTATGAGCTTAGTTGGACCGGTAGGTGACCCGTTTATGTTTCAGCAATCATGCTCTTAATTTACTGATAAAGATTGGAATAGTGGACTACCAGTATATAAAACACCGTCAAACAATAAGTGGGTAAAGTCCCGTTGGGCTAGGGTTTTAACAGGATCACCACTGCTTTAATTCTCTAAGATAGATTATAATTAAACTAAAGGATGCTTTATGCGGATGCGTTTAATTGTGACAGGATTAATCGTGTCTAGGTCTTAGGATGATGTCCCGCCTAAGTCTTAAGAATGATATGCCGCTTCGAGATAAGTAAATCATTGCACTAAAACAAACAAACCAGCATTGAACCGGATTTAATATGGCTAATACAGTTTTCTATCATTTGTCTTGTACCGCTTTTCTAGCTTGTAATTTTCTTCTTTTGTGTTTATTGTATATTAAATTGGTATTTGTTTCCACCAAACATGTGCTAGTCTCTCAGGCTGAAAACCCCCCATATCATTAGACAACGTACATAGCATAGGTTTAACCAGTAAATAAACTAATTAAAATACTGATAGAATATAGGATTAATTTTCCACTCTTAGTGTTCGACACCCTACTTACCGCGAACTCCATCTTGACCGGGTACATTGCTCGTTAAAGTGTTGTTTTAGGTTTGTCGGCTAAATATAAATTCAAAACTTGATAATCAAATAATTGACCCAACACGACAACACATCGGGTTTTTGGCGCCGCTGTCGGGGAGTGAAATTATTAAACCTTATTCTTATCAGTATTTCTAACCTTTAATTAATTTAATTTAGTATAATCTAATTATTTAAATTCTGTTTGTATTTATTCGCATTTTGTGTTTTAAATTGTTTGTTTAAATTCTCGCATTTAATTGTTTTTAAATAGTATTCTGTACTGACTGATCACCTGATACGCCGTATCCACCAGTTGGATACGACGTATCAAACCTTCTGATCAGGACAGCGTATTAAGTTTCACAGTCTAAATGGCGTATCTGTTTTCCAAACAATACGGCGTATTATGTGAACTCTATACGGCGTACTGGCATTCAACAGACTTATACGTCGGATTCAAATCAATTGAATACGGCGTATCTGTCATCTTATATAGTAACAGTAGTAAAACTCCATCTGTTTTGATTCCATATTTGATTTCTCTCATCAGAACATATCCTACTGATTTATTGTCATTTGTTTCAGGTAGTGCATGACAAGAAGTTCTACAAAGGAACTGCTCTCACCTTTTGAAAACCCGAAACAAAAATTTCATTCAAAAAGGAGGCTTTTCGATACACCAAGTCTCGTCGAGTCAAATTCACTGGAGTTCGATCACAATTTTGACATCCTAGAACAATCAAAAGAAGAAGTAAGAGAAACAATGACGAAAATGACGGAACAATATATGAGCAAACCCTAAGAAAATTACGGGTCGGGCGTTACTAGGCCCACGATCAACCAAGACACCCCCTTTGAATTGAAGGGGAAATTTCTCAAGGAACTTCATGATATTACTTTTAGTGGCTCGAAACACGAATATGCAAACGAGCACATCGAAAAGGTTCTAGAGATTGTTGACTTATTTCACATCCCAAAAGTAACTCAAGATCAAATCATGCTTCGAGCCTTTCCTGTATCCCTTACTGGAGCTGCAAGTAGATGGCTAAGGAATCAGCCATCAGGATTAATTACAACATGGGAGGTTCTCAAAACTAAATTTCTGAACAAATACTGTCCACCTACCCTGTAACACCTACCCCGAGGGGCATCGGATTGCGTAGTGGAAATTAGCAATTTGGTGTTACTAAATAGCATCCGTTACCACGATAATAGAAAATGATTCAAATAACACGTTCACCAAACATGTGTTCCATAATTATTCAGAGTTAAAAGTGCGTTTAGGTCCCACAGAATCGTAACCACCGTCTCATTGATGAATTTGGAAACAAGATCTTCCCAAGTGAGAATAGAACGAGGGGATTCTTTTTCGAGCCAACGACGGGCTGCCCCCGCAAGAGAGAATGGAAAAAGCAGAAGCTTAATCGCTGAATTAGGCACATCCTTGTATTTTATTGTAGAAGTTATTTTGTTAAACCAACGAATGTGATCATGAGGATTGTCTTTCTTGAGTCCGAAGAATTGGTCCAGAGTCATCATATTAATAAGGCTATGCTTGAGCTCGAAATGCTCAACAAGAATTGGTGGAACCACAATTGCCTCTACATAACCCTCGGTGGGTGCACAGAGCAATTCTGCCATAGTACGTTGATCGGCCATCGTATCTACGGGAGATTCTTCAAGAGAAAAAGGTTCGACTCTTTGTTTTGAATGTCTAAGGTTATGACGTTTCGGATTTGAAGTAGTTGGATTAGGAGAGGATTCCACCACTAATCAAAGAAGAGCGAGTGCACATGCACTAAATACAAGAACAACACAATATTTTTGGTAACCGGATGTTAAAAGTCTACGATACCTCTTTAAACTACGCACAAGAGAGCGGAAGGAATTAGCACGCCGAAGCGATTTAAAAGCGTTCTTCCTTTTTGGGCGATGTTCCTTGGATCAAGCCCGCCTTATGCCCTCCTTATAGTTTTTAATTCAAAGGTGAGCCGATTATAATGATTAACAACACGATTTGTTTTGTTGGTTTTTCAAATTTTTGGTACTTTCAATACTTTAAGAAAAGTATTGTTGGTATTTTTAATTTTTAATAATAAAAAAATATTCACAAACAGAAAATGATAACTTCACGAGGAAGGGTCTTCAAAAACTAATCTTCAAACGAAACACGATAATCATAGCAGCGGCGCCAAAATGATAACCACCTTTTTAGGGGTAATTATAATATATATATATATATATATATATATATATATAGTATACGTATTCCAAAAGATTCAAAGATATTACTTTTGACCAAAGTAAAATCTAAAATCTCCCGGGTCATTTCCCGTCGATGCGTGAATTGAGAATCGTTACAGTTCATATCGCTTATTGAATGATTTGCAAGTTTTTTTAGATTAGATTTCTAATTCTACTAATATAAGCAAAGACAAATGAAAAGAAACCGCAAAAAGGAAAGCAAAAAAGAAAAAAAAAAAAAAAAAAAAACTTTAAAACCTAAAAACGATAACGGGATTTAAATCCCGCTCTTTAAAAAAAATGAAATTCTTAAATTTTAACCCTACGAAAGCAAATTTAATTTTCCTAAGTCCTAAATGATAAAAGAAAATTAAAAAAAAAGAATTATATTTTTTTGACTTTTTAATAATTTTTTATGAATTAAAAACTGTTTTACTCTAAAAAATGCATAAAAAATAATAAACTAATTCTAAAATTTTTGGAAAAACTACTAAACGTGCTTTGTACTAAGATAATCCTAAGAAAAATAAAATGGTGAACACAGCTTATTAAATAAGCTACAAAATAAGCAGAAAATGGATTATAAGCTAACTTGGCTAAAAAGGGGTTAAAGAATAAATTTTGCAAATGAAAACTGAAAAAGACCCAAGGGCGAGTGTGTAGTGAAGTGTGTGTGTAAGAGGTTGAGGGCGTTGAGGTCCAAGGTTCGAGCCTTGCTGACATTGGACTTCCGCCTTCCCTTTTTGCCTTTTTTTTCTAAATTTTTTTACACATCTTATAAATTAGCTGTAAACACACAACTTTAATGAAAACAAAATTTATAAAACTTAAAAATAAGCTCAGAAATAAGCTACAAAGAGTGACAAAAGGCTTAATTACACTAAACGACTAAATGGTTAAACTGTTTGTCTTAATAAGCTAGTGAAAAAGAAAAAGAAACTAACACAGGCTATAGGCTACACCTAATGAGCTAATGGGAACATAAATAAGCAAAGAAAATAAGCTAAACTAAAAAAATGACAGAATTCCTTAAAAGGCTTTTTAAACTAAATTTTAGACTAGAAATGCTAAAGAGCTCAAATAAGTTTAACCTAGGCAAAATAAGCTAGAATGACTTAAAACTAACCTAATAAGCAAATAGACATAAGAATTAAGCAATCCTAACAAGCCAAAAGCATAAATAAGCAAATAAGCACTTTGAGTTAAAACTGTCAATCAAAACAGGCACAAGGGAACTTTTGGGCTTAATTTTAAGCCACCTAATGGATCCTTATGGCTATACAGCTTATACCTCTAAAAATCTTGAACAAATAGCTACAATAATCATCAATCAAAAAACATTTTGAAACACATTTGAGCTATGAAAAAGGCTTAAGAAAAGGGTTGCTCACACAGATTGCACTTTTTGGTTTTCTTTAAAATGATAACTAGCTACTTGCAGACCTAATTTAAGCAAGAAAATAAGCCTTAAAGACTCAGATAAGCTGAAACATATGAAGTTAGACAAACAATGAGCTTATGCTCAAAAATGTAGATTCTAAAAATAATTTTAACTAAGCTAAAAAGGAGATTGAAAAATGGCTTTTGAAAACTTAAAAACTAAAATTTTCACTTGACAGATTTTAGTTTGTATTTTACAATGCAAAAGCACACTACACTTACTGCATTTTAACACTAAAGAGAACACAAAAACCAACACTTTGAATATGTTTTAAAAAACCTTAGCAAATAAGCACTTGAATTCTGTTTTAATCCCACAGTTTTAAACATCAATTAGCCAAAACTTAAAAACAAGCATTAAGACTTAAGCACTCTTGAAAACAGCTTAAAATTACTTAAAGAATGTTTGTAAAAGCTGGCCAAGTGACCCAAACAATTTTGAACAAGTTTTGACCCACTTTACACCTTATGCCAAACACCCCTTTAAGTTTTCGTAATGTATTTTTAAACTGATTCAAACTGATTTAAGCAAAGATGTTTGAATACAGATGACAACAAAGCAATGTTAAGCAATAAGAACACAACAATAAGCACTTAAATAAGCAAACAAAGATAAGCAGTTTAAAGGCACTTTAAGACAGTTTTAAAGAAAAAAAATTAACTATATGACATATAAGCAATAAACAAAGACAAGTAAGCATAAAACAACATAAATAAGCAGTAAGGAACGATAAATAAGGAGATGAACAGTAAATAAGCAAAAATGAAAAAGTGAGCTTACAAGAGTCCAAAGCTTTTTATCAAGAGAATACGCCCTCAAAACAGCTTATACACCATCCCTATATGCTTCCCAAGAAGCTCTAACCCAAGGCCATCCATGATTTACCTTGCTCCATAAATAAGTAAACTGATGTTTTTCTGATTTTTGATTTTTTAAGACAGAATTGAAAACAAGCTTTTATATAAGTTTTGAATGAACCAAAAGCTTATATAAGAGCTTAATAACAGAATTTAAAAGACATGTAAGTAAATAACAGTATTTAAAAGAAACTTAGAATTTCATTAACTTAAAAAGATTACAATGCTTCAAAATTTAAATGACAAGTATTTAAATGATAGAAAAGTAAAATGACAATATGAAAAATGGTCGAATTCTTTAAAACAAGACTTGACAAAAAAACAATGAGCTACAATTGACCTATATTTATACTAAAAGTCTTCCAAGTCTTGGGCTTTCTCCTTTGTGCTTCTTCTGTGAGGAGAAAGAGAGGTGTGTTTTCTTTGTGAGAGAGTCCAAAAGTCAATCTTAGCAATTGAGCCATGTGATGTGGGGTTTGGTTGAGAAAGTGATAGGTTTGTCTGTAGGTGCAGGAATCGAGGTGAAAATCAACAGGGATGATAAACAGTGACTTAGCGGGAAAAGTTTGATTTAGGTGTATATGAGTATAAGTTTGTGGGATGGCAGATTTGGCCCTTGAGTTTGTATGGTGATGTTGCATAGAAGGTCCTTTGTGGTGTACAAGTTTGGGGGTTTGGCAGAAATGACCTCTCAGATTGTATACTTGTGTTGCAAGGATGGTCCTTTAAGGACTAACAGTGTTAAGGTGAAAAGGGTTTTGGGGCTTAACACTGTTATGTGGGTATTGGGCCTAGAAATTGGTTTTGGGCCGTGTTTGTTATATAAGGGGATTTGGGCCTTTATGTCTTCATAATGTTTAAATGGGCTGACCCGACCCATTAGATGGGTACGGGTGGGCCCATTTAACATTTCTTTGGTTTTGGCTTTGACTTTTAACTTGACTTTTTGGTGTTGACTTTTTGGTTGACGTTGACTTTGACTTTTTGACTTTGGCTTTTTCTGCTTTTTCCGTTCCGTGCTCGGTTTTGTCCGTTTTGGCTTGATTTTTCGTCCTTTTGTCGGATATCCGTTTCCTGCACAATATAAGTGAAAACATACAAATACAATGTATGTTTGGTACGTTTTTGGTCTTTTAAGTCCGTTTTTAAAGGTCAAAGGTATGTGTATTTAAGCACATACCAATAGGTAGTTACAAAGGGGTTTAAGAACCCTAAAAACAACCTAAAAGCTGCTACAAATTATACTCTAATAATGACTCCCGAGTTCCACACTTAAAAACCTTAAAACGAGTTTGTATATATAGAAAAACAACCGCGATGACGTCGCTTTATAATCCTAACGCCATCGCTTCGCCGAATATTTTAGGGCTTCTTTAAGTCGGTTACATTCGGAAGTCGTCTCAAATTTACTAACGCTGTCTTTTTGATGTTCTAACGCCGTCACAAATATTTCTGATTCCGTCTCCAGCCACTGTATGGCTATTTCTTCATCGACTTTGGTGTAGAGTTGTAATCTTGTTCACTTCTTCACCAAATGAGCCCAAATCATGTGTATTTCCTCCAAATGCCATCTAAGTGCTAAAAATACAAAAAGAAATGATTAAGCACGTATTTTAGAGATATTTGCATGATTTAATAGGTTAAATAACCCCAAAAAGTGTATAAAATGACACCTCATCAAAACATGATCTATTAAATAAAATACGCATCAAGTTTTTTGGCGCCGCTACTGGGGAGATAAACTAGGTTTTAATTTGAATTTTGTTTAAATTTTTACTTTGTTAGCCTTAAAATATGTTGACTTATACGGAATTACATTTGTTCATAAATAGCCAAACACACAGGGACTAGATTAGACTTTATAATATAGTTTAGTTGTGTTTGGACTATAAATACCTCCTCCATACTTCCATGGAGGGGTGAGGATTCATTATTGTAGTATCTCATAAGGTGTATGTGTGTGTGTTTCTCTCTTCTATTACATACACATCTTTCCCTTTTTCTCTCATCATCAATAATATGGCTTTCTACTTGTTTAATCCTCCCTGACCTCTGGATCGTGTCTACTTAGTGATTTCTTTTTATTAACAATTGGTACTAGAGCCTAGGAGGAATTTAAGCTTGTGGTTTGCTTAATTTTATGGTGTTCGTGCTTATTTAGCTCATTTCGAGCTTATATTGAGCTAACTTAGCTCATGGCTTATCTTGGAGTTGCTTAGTTTCTTTAAAGTCTTGTACTATCATTGTTCCTACATGTCATAGCTTATCTCCTTGAATTCGTGGCTTATTTTATGTACAAATAGCTTATTTCATGTCATGTAAGCTTTGTTTTATGTTCTTAGCTTCTTAGTAGCGGTTTGTAGCTTGTTTGGACATGAATAGTACTTGTTTCTGTTGGGTAGTCGAAAGTTAGAATGAAGACAAAAACAAGTACTTGCAGCGGTTTGTACCGTGGTCCCCTTTTGTACTAGCAGCGATTTGGCACTTCCTCGTGGCGGTTTGGTTAAAAAATAGCCAACGGTTTGCTACTTTTACCGGCAGTTTGCTTATTCTAAACCATAGCGGTTTGATCACAGGTTGCAACGGTTTACTCTTTTCTTGGTAAATCTAAACGTAACTCTGCCCAAATTAAAACTTGATAGCGGTTTGACCCTTTCTTAAGGCAGCGGTTTGGTAAGTTTAGTTGCCAGCGGTTTGATCTGTGAAATCTTCCAGCGGTTTGTCAATGTTATAAGGCCTGTGGTTTGATAACATTTCTTATGGCAGCGGTTTATGAACATGATCTATGCCAGCGGTTTGTTCAATTGTGCCAGCGGTGTGAATCTTTACTAGCCAGCGGTTTGTTGATTTTTTAAAGAAGCAGTTTGATTTTAATCAGGCAGCGGTTTGTTCATCACTTGCCGGCGGTTTGCTCTTTTTGATAACGGTTTGTCACGAAAACCCGATCCGTGCATCAGGTGGGCATATGACCGAATTTGGGAATCTAATAATCAAAACAAGAACACCAGAGCAAACACAACACTTAATCCTAAAACGATCTTTATAAGATTCACTAAAATGACAAACGGCTAAGGATTTGGATTATAATGACAATTGATCACGAAGTGTATTTGGTATCCCTTATTTGAGATTGAAGTGGGTTTCACGAAGGCGTCTACTTATTTCATCATCGAGACTTCCTTCTACTTTCTACCCCTTTTCCCTAAACCCCCTCTATCGATTGATGACTTGCTTGAACGTATACAGTTGTGATTGAGACTTAGAGTATCTAGTTTCCAGCAGTCAAGGGGTGGTTGGTTGAAGACCTGGATAACTATCACTTAAAGGAGTTACATTGTAGTACTCAGTGTCACACGCAAATGTCGATGTGGATAATTTCAAGAGGTGTTGTACTTCTTATACTTTTGATGGCAGGTATAGAGTACTTATAAATTTAATCTTGCACCGTTCTTTAATAAAAACATTGCAAGCTTAAGTAACAAATTTGGGGGATTTTACTTGTGACAACCGTGGCTTGAGCAGGTTGGTCAAACCGTAGTGTTGACCTAAATATCTGTTCTATAAGTATGGGTTATGTGTTATATGTGTTTATACGTGTTTATATGTGTTTGTGTGGGATATGTGAGATTGCATAATCAATCCATTGAGCGTGACCGTCTCATTGGGATTGGATTTGTGTTGGATTTTTTGGAATTCATTTCGTTCACTTTTGGTGACAAGGAAATAATTTTGGTGATTGAAGCGGTTTCGCGTTAATTGTGTAAGTAATTATACGTATACGTATTTATGTGTTAGTAATATTAGGAGGAGATTAGGTTCTAGTAGTTAGAATAAGGAAGAAATGAAATTTCTATTTTTGGAATGTTAGGTTTAATAAAAATGAAAAGTTAATTATTTTTAAAGGTCTAGTAAATTGCGTTTACGCAAAAAGGTATGCTCAAATAAGCTTAGGTTTTTATTAAAACTTAAGGTAAAACAAATAATTAAGTAATTAATAAATAAATAAATAAAATAATTTTTTTATACATGAATAGTAAAAAATGAATTTTAGAGGAAAAAGAAAGAAAAAAAAGAATTTTAAAAGGAAACAAATACTAATTAGATCTTATCTATAATTAATTGGGAGTCTATAAATACAAAATAAAATCTCAAACCCTCCCCCCTTTGTGTGACCGGTCGAACAAGAGAGAAAAGAGGAGGAAAAATTAGGGTTTTTGCTTTTGTGAAGAAATCAAGCTCTAAGGTAAGTTTTAATTAATCCTTGTTAGTTATTAATCATTAATTCATGTAATAATTATTATGATGGAATTAGGGTTTTGTAAAATCAGTAAATTAATGATATAATAATCATGTTATAATGATTAGGGTTTAATTAGAAGCTTATGGATGTAATTGGTTAAACTTAATTCGCGTTAGAATTTGATTTGGATTGAGGCAGAATTAGGGCTGTGTTGTTCGGCCATTACCTCAATGATGGTAATAGCTTTTTTCAAGTTTCCAGTTCCTATGACGTAGCTCAGAGAGTCTAGTTTTCAGAACATCCGGCCTCGAAGGTTTATGAGGTCGGGAAGTCATTCAAACGTTGGTTGCAAGAAAAGTTGTCAAAGCAGTAAATACGGGTCAGATTTAGGTCAGATTACGAGGTATAAAACCCCCACTTAAAATTCGAATTTAGCTTAGACCTTTTACAAAAGTCAAGTTCTATGTGTCTATTAAACGTTCATAAATTTTTAGCCTCTGATTTGTTGTCTAAGTATGGTTTTTAGGGTCATACTTTTTAGTGTGCAATCAGATCAGAATTAGGATTGTTTTGAAGTTTGATTTTCTTAGAAGTACTTGTGCATGTAAATGGCTCTTGGAAATGATAAGGTAGTTAATATACTCATAAATGAACATAGGTGATTTTTGGTATGAATTATGAAGGTCAGTAAGTAGAGGTTTTGATTACGTTAAGTCGCGTCAAAATTCTGCGTTTTCGGGTAAATTGTAAGACTTTGAAATAATGTGTAAACGAATTGGTTAATGTCAGGCATGGTGTTGGGCTGACCCATGAGGGTAACTAAACACCTTAGACATCCATCATATGATTGTTACATGTGCATTAAGCTTTTGGCTTAGTAGCGTGTAACACGAGTTATTTTGTTGTATAGATTTGTGATAGTTGTTTGTGAAGCTTATTGTTGGAATCTTTTGGAAAGCTAAGCAAATGTGATTTCATAGCCCCTTTTTCTCATGTTATTTTGGGGTGAGAATGATGCTTGTCTTGTCTGTCTTGTCTTGTCTTGTTTTGTTTTGCTTGTCTTGTCTTGTTTTGTTGATGTTGTTATGTTGTAAGTTTTGGATCAGGGGTAACGTTCCTACCCACTGTTATGAGATGTGACTTCGCCTACTTTATGGGTAAGATCCTTGGAGGTGATCAACTCCTTGTGATATACTGACTTTGGTACCAAGAGTTTGGAATTGGGATTTGTATTCCTTTCTATGACTATTAGTGGAGCGGTGAGGTACGCCTACCTTATTGTTTTGGTGTGCTTGTGGATCGTGGGCACGTTCCGTCCCGTTGTTGTTACTTGTTGTCATGAATTGTTTTGGTAATTGCAGCAGCTAATTAAAAGTTTATTTTGGATTTTGTTGTTTATCGTAAACCTATGATTCTCGCTCAACTTTATGTTGACGTTTTAAGCATCATTTTCAGGTGAGCTTAATGGTGCTAAGATAGAGCGAAGTGGCTAGAAGAGACCGTAGGATGCTTGGAGTTTATTTATGCGTTATGTTTTGAATAATTGTGTTTGCATGAATTGTTTGGATTATGTTTTGCATGTCATTTATTAACGAGACTCTTTCTCATTAATAAAGACACCATTAGGTTTTAGGTATTGTTATGACACTTTGTGTCTTTGCTTTACTTTAGTTTTCATTTTAGTATTCTTTATATAGACACCATGTGTTGTGACGATATCCATTCTTGTTTACGCCTCGCGTTTCCGTCTTGGCGGGGTGTGACATGTATACCACTCAAATCTGCATCTAGCTTAGGTGATGTAGCCATTAGTGTACCAATGTTATCACATTTGTCCATTACATGCTTTTTAAGGATATCTAAAGCTTACTTAGACTGGTTTATAAAGATACCTCATGAGGATTGGTGGAACTGAAGTCTTTGAAAGAATTTTTCATTTCCCTTATCATGGACATTTCGAATATGTTGTGCATAAGTTTTTCAAACTTTTTAGAAAGTTTTGGGTTTGTAGACCCGAAAATTATGTCATCAACATAAATTTATATAAACAGGATGTCCTCCCCGTATCTTATTGTAAATATGGTTGGGTCTATAGTAACTTTAGTAAAACCTTTTGAGATCAGGAATTTCGATAGTTCATCACACCATGCTCTTGGAGCCTGTTTTAGTCTATAGAGTTCTTTCCTTAGGCGGTAGACTCGTTTTGGATGATCTGGATTAACGAACCCGTCTGGCTGACTTACATATACTTCTTCTTTTAGTGGATCGCTAAGAAAAGCTATTTTGACGTCCATCTGGTAGATAGTAAATGATTTGTGTACAGTGTAGGCAACAAAAATCTGAAAAACTTCCAATCGAGCGACTGTGCAAAATATTCTTCAAAGTCGATACCCTCTTCTTGACGATATCCCTTAGCTACAAGTCATGACTAATTGTGAATGATAATATTTTCTTCATCCTTCTTGTTCTTCTATAACCACTTTAAACCAATAACGGTTTTTCCAAAGGGTTTGTCAAGAAGCTCCCAGAAACTCAGTCTGTCGAATTGATAAAGTTCTTCCTGCATTGCTTTAATCCACGCATGATCAACCATTGATTCCTTGATGTTCTTTTCTTCATCAGTACTCTCAGGGAGTGCGAACATACAAAGCTCAAGATCTGTAGCAATTTGTCGTCTTGTCTATACTTGCTTAAATGGATTTCCACGA
This sequence comes from Tanacetum coccineum, assembly GCA_026074375.1. Taxonomy (NCBI): domain Eukaryota; kingdom Viridiplantae; phylum Streptophyta; class Magnoliopsida; order Asterales; family Asteraceae; genus Tanacetum; species Tanacetum coccineum. The sequence continues at coordinate 40,519 of BQNB010005860.1, read as the reverse complement.
ACTTGTTCTAATGGATGGTCTCTACTCCAATGGTAGTCTGAATGGTGTCTTTGGCAAAATGTACACATGTTTGACGTATCAATATTGTGTGAGAATAACTCAGCAACTTCATGTACCGGTGTACATAAAGGGTTGATAAATTCATCTGCGTCAAATTGTGCATCTACTGCTTGATCAGAGTAATTATCCTCAGCATTGAAATTTGTTGTTAGAGTGGTTGGTCCCGATATAGGTTGAACATTTCATGTAGGTGGAGTATCTTGTTATTGATTATCAGAGAGCGAAAGACTTGGATACACCCTGGTTTCCTTCATATTCTTCATACATAGGACTGAATAGTAATTCAAAATCTTGTAATGATGGATTTGATTTGTTTGCTGAAGGAACAACATTGGGAACCAACTTTAAACTTGAAGGTTCATTGTTGTTGTCTTGAATTTCTAGTTATATACTGTTATGAACAAAAGTCTTTTGGAGTTGAGGCGCGGGACCGGATTTGTCATAATCTGACGCTATTTGTCGTTGTGGTGCAAGGTTTAAACTGTTATGATCAAACGTCAATACTTCCTTTAGTTCATCAAAGTTGATATAAATGGATTCAACGATCAATCTTGTCCTCTTGTTGTAGACTCCATATCCCTTTAACTGAGTAACATATCCTACAAAAATGCACGGATCCCCCTTCTCTTTCATCTTGTCAAGGTTTTCATCATCTTTGACTATGTAGCAGGTGCAGCCAAAATGTGAAGAAATTTGAGAGTTGTTTCCGTTTCATTAATGATGTGATATGGTGTCTTTTCGTGTCTTGGAATAAGTAGAGAACGATTATGGGTGTAACATGCAATTGCTATTGCTTCAACCCAAAAGAAGAGTGGTAGTTTAGAAGGTGAAAGCATTGTTCGAGCAGCCTCAACTAGAGTATGGTTAAATCCTTCGACAATGCCATTCTGTTTAGGTGTTCGAGCAATTTTCGTTTGTTGATTAATTCCGTATTCTTTAGAGTATGTATGGAGTGTTTTATTTAAGAACTCAGTTCCTCTATCAGTATGAACGGTTATAACTTGAGCTTGAAGTCCTCGTTGAATCATCTTTAGAAAGTCGATTAGTACCTTCGGTGTTTCATCCTTGGATCTCAGGAAGTGAGTCCACGTGTATCTGGAGTAGTCATCAACAATCACAAGAATGAATTTCTTCCCACTAATGCTTTCAACCTGCATGGGACCACATAAGTCTATGTGAAGCGATGTAACCATCCTTTAGAACTAGGAGCAGTTTTTGTCTTAAAGTTGCTACGCTTCGCTTTACCCATTTCACAAGACGAACATTGTTGATCCTTTACATACTTCAACTTTGTTAGGCTATTCACAATGTCATTCTTGGAAAACATGTTTATGGTGTCGAAGTTAAGATGAGAAAGACGACGATGCCATAACCATGTTTGAGTCGGTGAAGCCTTGGCCATGACGCAAATTAGAGTAGGAGAAGAATATTCTCGAAGAGCTATTGTATAGAGATTAGATCCACGAGCACCTATAAGTAGGTCGTTTCCCTGAAGATCTCTAACAAAGCAAGTAGATTTTCTGAAAACAACCTCCAAATCCGCATCACAAAATTAACCAACAGAGAATAGATTGTGATTGAGGCCTTCGACGTAATAAAGCCTCTTGATGGTGACATTCCCTTGAACTAAATCCCTGTATCCAAGAATAGGTGCAAATTGATCATTTTTGGACTGCACCGTACCCAAAAACTTCTCAAATTAGTTAGCAACTTGAGGTTTCACGTCATGTGCTTTGTGCACCTAGAGTCGACGATGAATAGGATGATTTGTATGATCTACAAAAAAATAGAAGACGTAGGAGAGTTGGATAAATTGGATCCCATTTTGTTTAATGTTTCCGAGTCATTAGTTGACCTAGATGCATTATCAAAAGGTAACCTAACACTCGTTGTCACATTGTCATTTTTAGACTTGGGTTTTCTCTTATATCATGATGGACATTGTTTTTCAATCCACTAAGTCCATGTCTTGATAGTTTTTTCATATTGCATCCTAAAGTAACTCCTGGATTTTTGGATAATGGATTCTAAAGTAATTGTTTTCTTATGGGGTGTTGCAGCAGATTCGTTCGCTTTTCTTGTAGGTTTCCTAGTACTAATAGGCACTACATGAGGCTTCTTAGTTCTAGCATTCACGTCATTGATATACTTAGAAACACAATCATCATGATTTGAATTAAACACATGTTTTTTACAAGTAACACAAACAACTTTAACATTCTAAGTCTTAGCATTCAAACAGTCATTACACGTAGTTACATACTTTGTTTTATTCAAAAAACTAGAAATCCTATGTTGGTCTTATGCTTCATTCTTCTTAAGCATCACTTGACTATTGTTTTGCACTATTTTATCGTTCATTTGAGTGCTCTTAAGCTGTGGCCTGCCAACACTAGTGTTGCGAATCACTCTTGTAGAAATAGACACACATGGGTTAGAACTTCTAAAAGTCTAAGATAACTGAGGTGTTCTAGTTTGTGTTAACATGGTGTTTAATCTATACATTCCTAGTTTAATCACATTTGTAATTCTTTTAACCTATTTGTCTTTTTCATTTTGAGGCGAAGTCTGTGAAGTGAATGGTTTTGATAAAAAAATTCTCATAGTCTTGGGAACAAACTATGATTTTGGAAAAAATTATCTTTCAAAATAATTTGAAAATGGAGACGGTTTTTCTATGACTGATGGTTTTTGAAATCTAAAAGCATTTGGTTGTCGAATAACTGATGGTTTTTCAAACTTAGTATCCACAGACTTTCCTTTCATCTTATTTAGCAAAGTACGCATTTCAGCGTTGGCAATGGTATTTTCTTGCAACTGAGCTTTCAAATCGTTGATTTCAAGCATTTTTCGGTTGAGTTCGGCAATCAGGGAATCGTTTTTAGCTTTCAAACTTTTTCATTGTTCCCTCATCAAAATTTTGCTTTAACCCAAGAGTTTTCATCAAACGTTCTTTTTCTTTTTGTTTTGCAAATCAATTACAAGATTAATGCAATGTTTCTCTAGTTGTGCAAAACTTGTGTCATGTTTTTGTTTATGACTCTTGGAAAGCTCAATCTCAAGACGTTCACATTCTTTCATTTTGTCAAGATATTTGCATGCCATATCATAATATTCATCATTATCATCTAAAGAGAGAAGAATAGCACAAAAAAAATCTTTTTTGAAAAATCCTTGCAAGAGTAGATCATCGACTTTTGGAAAATCTATTTTTTTCAGTTTCAAGTTGAGATTTAAGATCATAATTCTCCATTTTTAAGGCACCAGCCTCTTTTTCAACAGATTTGACATATTTCAAGTGTTCAATAATTTCTTCGGTTTAAAGCTTGTTCAAAAATCCCAACATTTTTCAAAGCTTTGTGAGCAACTAGAATTAAAAGATCGTGAAGATGCAACTTTATGTCATGTGTAATTGGATTTTGCCAATCTAGCTTACGTTTTTTCCAATTAGTTTCAACAATCTCTCTTATGTTTCCCACATTAGCTTGAACATCTTTGAATGCATACTTACTTTATTATATATTGATTTATGTTTTGGTAAGTATTCGATGTTTTTCACCAAATTTGTTGGTTTTTTCTGAAAAGGTGTTTTGAAAATGTTCTTTTTTCAAATTATTTGTAAAATACAATTGCTCACGGGACTTTTCTTGTTATGGAATAAAAAGATCATAAAGGTTATTTAGTTTTGTGTAATTATATGGTTTTACTAAGTCATCCATTTTTGATCTACTCTCTTCTGCAAGACGAATTGTTTCTTCACTTTCGGGAGCAAATAAATTTGCAAGATCATTCTTATCATATTGAACATTATATAAGCACAGTTTCTCCCATTGAGCTTTCTTGAGGTACTTAGGATTTGCAAAACTTATCAAACATTTATCATTATAATACAAACTTGGTTTAGGAGTTAGCATAAAAACGGTTTGTGCAGATTGACCAGTTTTATATTCAGTGTTATTTAAAAACTTCACTTGATTTCCCAAGGCAATTATTTTGTCAATGTCTTTATCTTCTTTGCTTTTAAAATCTTTTTTCTACTGTTGTGTTTCTTGTAAAACGAAAGAAAGTTGTGTTTCATGCTTAGAAATCTAATTTACTATCTTGGCATTTTCTTCTCTTACCAAAAACGTTTTGTATGCTTCTCCTTTTTAGGATTCACCACATTGTCATTTATTATCCGCAAGTAAATCAAGAGCTACTTTACACTTAAGTTCATCTTTTTCCTTTTCTTTCTTATTTGTCTAAATTTGTATACCTCTCAAGCTCAAATTTACAATCTCTAAGAGCACGCTTGTTTTTCTCAAGCTCTTGAGTAAGAGACATGTTTGCTTTCTTTAATTGTTTCTGAATCTTTTTGTTTTCGTCAACATCGAGTTTTAAATTTGAAACTAAAGAAGCAAGTAACACGCGTTCATCCTTAGGTTCATCAACATTCTTGTCAACCTCCTGTTCATTAGTGCTCATATCTGATGAATCACGAGTAACATTGCTATCAACCTTTTCCACTAAATATGTATAATTAATGGATTCAGGTTGCTCAGAGTGTTGTATTTCAATGGCAAACACATTATAGTCATCGTCTGATTGTACATTTTCTAATGGCTCGGTGTCAAAGGTAGGTTCGAGAATTTGTCACTGCTGCATGCAAACCTCCTGAATATATCATGTACATGTAATTGGCTTTCCAGCTCTTATTCATCAGGCTCATCGTTTGTGTCCTATAGCCATTCACTGTGTTCTGTACTTATCCAAAAACCTACAACCTATTTCTTGCAAAGCAGCATCTTTTCCTTGTGATACTCATAGTCCTTTACCCTCTTAGCAGATCTACACTCCTTTACATAATGCCCAAACCGCAATTATAACATTGTATCCTAGATTGCTGAACTACTTGATTTCCTACAGTCTCCTTGTGAAACGCCCCTTTTCCGACTCAAAATTTGATCAAGAATTAAAAATTTTGCGGAAACGCAAGACCAGGAATAACCTTGTGTCATTCCCTAATATACTTATTAAAATACATTCTAATTAGACCCTTTAAAGTTTCATTATCATAAGATAGACTCTATGAGCTTTCCAACCATATAAAGAACTCATTCTAACTCCTTACGGTTTGGTTTTTACGGCAAAAATAAAATTCGGAAAACTGCAGAACCCTCCAGGCGGGCGGCCAGCCGGGCGCTTAAGAAGCCTTGCCAGGCGGCTCCCTACACCTGCATACACACCTTAACTCATTTTGGACACTTTATTACGAAAAACTAACTTCCTAAACTTGATATTACCTAAAAATCTCTAGAATTCATTAAAACATTATATTACATCATTTCCTTACTTGTTTGTGGTCTAATTGACCCAAAAACATGTACCTTACGGGGGTTACCAAATGCCCCATTTTCACCCGTTTACATTTACTATTGACCCAATTGCATTCATCTACATACAAGACCAATACAAAAGATGTTGACACTTGACACTTAACACTTACAAACCATTTTACGTCACTTGGGGGATCGATCTCGGTATCTAGTACTAAGCTCTATACATACGCTACACACTTCTATTCTTTGCTTCCCAATCTTAACCATTTACCTACCTTCATCACAAGAACCTACAAAACCTTGCAACTTAAACACGTAAGCTTTCGCTTAGCAAGTAACCCACGATAATATATTATCATACACGACATAATCAAATGCATACATACATATCATAACTAAATTACTTAACCATTAATTCACATCATTTGCTTACTTCCACACCAATTATCAAACATTGCAAACCAACATCATAACCACATTCAATCACTTACCTTGATTAGTCCCATGACTAAATCAATCTCATCTTAATTAGAACCTAACAAGCCTAGTTTTATCTTCATATTAAAGTCTCTATATCCATACACCTAAATACTCACCATTCAACATACATAAACGCATGATCATTCACATATCATAACATATTATAAATACGTTACTTACCTCTGATCCAAGCTAATTCTACCAATAACACCATCATCATCATCATTCAATGCTAGCCTTCATAAACCATAATTACATATATAAAAATACATTAAAGATATATCATAATATGGGTTTATACAACTCATAACTTACCCAATATCCATCATTTATCATCATATGATCATATCTTGATCATATGATGTAAAACCCCAATTCTTACACTTAATCTTCAATTGACCTTAACCGTTATTAATAAACATCTTAATACTTATTTTAGAATATCAATTACCCAAAACCTCCAATTTGGGTACATGAACCTTAACCCTTAATTCTTTAATTAACTTAATAATTAAGTGGTTACTTACTTGTGGAAATCATTGCTAGGCTTACTCTTGAGTTAGAACCTAATCTTTTTCTTTCTTGATCATCAAACCTCAAGCTTAGTTTCCCTCTCTTTTCTTCTTCTTTGGTCGACATATACCAGATAACACCAATACTTTCTAGAGTTATCTCAAGTTCCAAGGAAATATCTAGTATTAAGTTAGGTGCTAGTTTGGCCATTTAACACATATGGTCCCTCAAATCTTATTTCTCATAATTTTAGCCACCTAACTTATATAACACTTTTATCATTTGACAACTTAGTCCCTTAAGTCCATTCCTTTCAATATTGTGGCACACAATATTTTCTAGAACCATTTACATACTAATAATACTTATAGTTGACTACCGGGTTTGACTAACCAATCACGTAACATCTTCAAACTTATAAAAGTCATAGTCAAACTATTCCAATGACATTCTCGTAATAAAAACGCTTAAACCTCAGTTTTGGGGTGTTACAAATCTATCCCCCTTATTTAGATTTCTTCCCCGAAATCTCTTCGTCTAACATTAACCAAGACTTGGTCACATTGACCTCACATTACATCTTAGCATTCTCAAGCTTATATTTAACTAGTTGCATCAACCTACATGGTTTTGCAACTCTGGCCATGCTATTAAACCTCTAATTATCCTTATCCCGTTCTACTTCACGCTCATTCCTGTCATATTTACTCTTTTTCTAATGACAAGCGTCATTTAGGTAACATTTACCATTTATGATCTATCATTTTAGCAACTTTTCTTCTATATCGTTACATTCCCCTTCATTTATTTTTTAAACTTTCATTAAAAACTACATGTCACTTAAAAATTTGCATTATCTTGACTTATCGTAAGTTAACATTAGTTAATTCTTTCTTATCTATCGTAGTTATCTTAACATTCTTTTTATCGTTTCCATTATAACACTTTGCTTTCGTTATATTTTAATAGTTAACTTTCATTAAGGACTATAAGTCACTTGAGATAACTCAATACTTTTGGCTTTATAAATTCAACTTATATCCTTCGACCTATACTTCTAAAGTCTAAAACTTACTTTCTCCTAAGGTCTCTAGTAAAGACCATGCTTAAATTCTTATTTCACCTATATTATTTCCTACGACGTCTAACTAATCTTAAACTTCTATTTTCTACTTCCTTAATTCCTCTCATGCTATGTCTAGAACACATAAGCCCACTTATCTATACTTCTTTATTTACATTGAGAAATGTCCCAATCAATGAAAATAGAGAAATATAAACTTATGGTTCAGTGATTCCTAATTTCTTTATTTAAATGAAGAGGCGTCCCAGTCTATATAAATAAGGAGATTATAAACCATCCTACTTATACACTTCCGACATAACACAATTATACGCTTAAATCTTCATTTCTTTCCATTAATTTCATAATAATAACTTATTTATTTTCGATATGATCTTTTATAGTCTTGGATCCAATCTCCTTAATTTTTCCCTAAGGAAACTTAGATTTCTCCCCGTAGGGATTCGCCTATTATCCATACCCTTGTGGTATTACCAATCTTGTATTGGTCTTTACATTTCATCGTTTGGCTTTCTCCCCGTAGGGATTTACCCATTATCGATACCCTTATGGTATCACCAACCTTTACCGAGCATTGGACCCTAGCTATGTTTAATTTATCGTTCTTTACTCTTTTCGTCATCTACATACCTTTCTAATCATATACTCTTTCAATTTCGTTTTTATTGCCTTAAGCAATTCTATCTCACACTTTATCATTGTTGGGATTAAAAGACTTTTTGAAGCTATTTGGAAGTTACTGCTGCTAAGTTAGTGCTGCTGGTATAAAAGTTAATGCTGCTGGTTACAACTGCTGAAAGATTACAACTGCTAGAAGAATTTCTACTTTCAGAAGGATAAAGACAAGAGAAAGGATAAAGATGAAGATTGTTTATCAAGATTGCTTACGGGATAAGTATGAGATATTTTTGTAAAAGATACGTATAAGTTATTTTTTTAGAAGATCATGATAACTTAGGAAAATATTGTAAACCTGTTAGGAATCCTTGGTGTATAAAAGGAGGTCCTAGGGTATAGAGTTCAATGTACCAAAATCGTATCAAATCATATCTAGAAAAGTGTTATTTGTAGCTTCAAGGTTTCGTAAACCCTAACACTATTAAGCGTGTTCGTTTTATATTGAGGCTGAAAGTTTGGTAAAACTGTTTGTTATTGATCTTGTTCATTACTGTTTCATCAAAATTCTTCTTAGTATCATTGACTAGATTCCACATAGTCTTTGATATTCATAATCAAAGTTTCCATCATAGTTGTTTTGGATTTATTCAATACAACTTAAGCTTATACAAGCTAAACAAGATCTATTATATTGGGATCAACACATACTATTGGTGCAACATTGACTAGGATATCCTTTATGTTTTAATGATGTCAAATAAACGTTCGCAACACTTAAAATCAAGGTTGCAAAAGTCATGAATCGTTAGCTGGGCGGTCGACAACCTTGTAGCTTGTAATAGGTCTAGGCGGGATTAATCAGCGATTAATTAGATTGGCATTTTTGGCAAAATTTTGGTATTTTTGGCAAGTTTTATTTATTTCCAGTGAGTTTTAGATATTATTGGCAATATTTTTTTTCTATAAAACAATTTGTAATAGATTTAAGCAGTTACTATAAGTGATCAAACGGCAAGAAAGCACTATTGATGGCCTTACCTAATGAGCATCAATTAAAGTTTAACTTCTACAAGGATGCTAAGACACTGATGTAGGCTATTGAGAGCAAATTTGGATGTAATACCGCTACAAAGAAAACTCAAAAAAATCTTCTGAAGCAGCAATATGAAAACTTTGCTGTATCTAGCACAGAAGTGATTGAGCAAACTTATGAAAGGATTCAAAAGCTAATTATTCAACTGGAGATGCATGGTGAAGTTATCCCTCAAGAAGACATACGAAGTTCTTGAGAAGTTGTCATAAGACTAGGGGGGGGACTATGCATTACTATCGTTTGGAGGAACAAACAGAGATTGAGACTCATTGAGTTTGGATTACTCTTTAACAACCTCGAAAGATTATGAATCAGAGGTAAAGGGGTACATCTGACTCAACCACAATTCACACAATGTAGCCTTTCTTCTCTCATCTGCTAGCTACTAAAACTGCATATGGAGCAGTTAGTATTGCTCAAGGTATTAATACTGCTAGCACTCAGGGTGCTGCTGATAGCTCAAAAACTGCTAAAAGTTTGAGTAATGCAATGATTTATTCCTTCATTGCTAGCCAACCAAGTATTCCACTGCTTGATAATGAAGATCTTCAACAAATTATCCTGCTGCTCTAGAAAGATGGACTTGAGGTGGAAAATTGCTATTGCTACCTATGAGAGCAAAAGATTCCGAAAGAATACTAAAAAGGAAGCTGGACATGACAAATAAAGAAAGAATTGGGTTTGCAAAGTCCAAGGTAGGAATGTTTCAATTGTCAAAAAGACAAGGACACTATTGCAAGGGAATGCAGGACTCCAGGAATCAAGACAGCAAGAACAGGGAGCCTACCAGAAGGACTGTGCCAGTTGAAGAAATACTTCAAATGCCTTAGTGTCTTAGTGTGATGGCTTTGGCTATGATTGGAGTGACCAAGAAGAAGAAGGTCCAACAATTATGTCTCAATGCTTATTATTAACAAGTTCTCGTTTTTCTATTAAACTCTGATTGTACTAATGACTCAAATTGTTGTTCATCTTGTTTAAAATGTGTAAAAAATCTAAATGAACAATTAGTTAAAGACTTAAGAACAACTAAGGTAAGTGATGTCTCTTATAAAACTAGTTTAGAATATGTAGAAGCTAGACTGTTAGTCTTTAAGAAAAATGAGTCTGTGTATGAGGAAGATATAAAACTCTTAAAACGTGAAATCTATTTAAGAGATTTAGATTATTTCCAAAAAGCTTAAAAGGAAGTGGAGTCTGGTTACAAAAGAAAAAGTGAGGTTCAACTACATACAAAAATTGAAAATTCATCAAAATGCTTAAGTGAATTTTGACAGACAGATAATGGATAACTGTAAAACAGGATTAGGGTATAATGTTGTCCCACCTCCCCATACTAGGAATTTTATGCCACTAAAATCTGATTTAGTTTATCCTAGTCTAGATGATTTTGTGAATGAGTCTGTTAGTGAGTCTGTAGTTGAAAAACCTACTGTTGAGACCAATGAACCTAAGACTACTAGGAAAGAAAATAGAGCCTTAATTATTGAGGATTTGGTGTCTGAAAGTGAGGAAGAAGATGTGCCTAAGATTAAAACTATTGAGATGTTTAATAAACCTAGTTTTGCTAAGATAAACTTTGTTAAGTCTACTAAGCAAGTAAAATCTCCTAGGAACACATCAGTTGATAAAAATAGGCAAAACACACCTAGTCCTAGAGGAAACAAGAGAAATTGGAATCAACAGATGTCTCAAAAATTAGGGAATGATTTTGACATGTTCAACAAATCTTGTCATGTGTGTGGTAGTTTTGAACATTTGAGGAAGATTGCATAACTGGTCTAATAATCCAAAGGTTTAAAAAACCCAGTTTGGACCCATGTTCAAAGGGTGAACAAACCGAATTTCTCCTAAATTAACTCACCCTCAGTCAAAAATGGAACATGGTTCAAGAACAGTTTAAATAGGTTGGCCTAATTTTCACTTAATGCCGTTAGACAGTTAAATACTGTTTAACAGAACAGCAGTGAATACTGCCGGACCCATGAAAAATGTTATTAATAATGCATATTTAACTGCTAGAAGGCCTTTTAACAAAATAACAACAGCTAATAACAATAATTTTAATAAGAGGGTTAATACTGTTAATGATAAAAATATTAATGCTGCTAGGCCAAATGCAGTAGTTAATACTCCTAGGCCAAAAGCAGTTCTTAGTGATGTTAAGAGAAACAAGAGAAATGCTGTTAAGGCCTCAACATGTTGGGTTTGGAGACCAAAACATAAAGTCTTAGACCATGTCTTCAGAAATAATAGTGCATCAATGTCCTTTAAAAGATTTGACTATGTTGATGCACAAGGCAGATCCAAGTCAGTAATGGCTTGGGTCCCCAAAAGAAACTAATTTTTCTACCATTATGTGCAGGGTAATCCACAACAAGATTTGAAAGATAAAGGAGTGATTGACAGTGGATGCTCTAGGCACATGACAGGAAACAGATCCTATCTTACAGATTATAAAGAAATTGATGGAGGATTTGTTGCCTTTGGAGGTAATTCCAAAGGAGGGAAAATTACTGGGAAAGGTAAAATAAGAACTGGTAAATTAGAATTTGAAGATGTGTATTTTGTAAAGGAACGAACGTATAACCTTCTTCCGAGTCTACTATATGTGACAAAAGAGTCGTGTTCTTTATACAATTAATGCATGTGTTGTTTCTGTTCCAGACTTTAAGTTTAACTAAATGAAAGTCATGTTTTGCTTAAAGTTCCTAGAAAGGATAACATGTACAGTGTTGATTTAAAGAATGTTGTTCCTCAAGGAGGTCTCACTTGTCTCTTTGCAAAAGCCACACCAGATGAATTAGTTTGGTATAGGAGGCTTGTCATGTAAATTTCAAACCAATGAATAAATTGGTAAAGGGGAAACCTCTGTACGAGGTTTTCCCTTTCAAAATTTTTTGAAATTCATCAACATTGTATTGCTTGTTAAAAGGGAAAGAAACATAGTGCTTCATGTAAGTCTAAAACTGTCGTTCAATCAGCCCCCCCCCAACCCCACCCCACCAAACCCTTACAATTGTTGCAATGGATTATTTGGCCTAACATTTGTAAAGAGTTTAATGAAAAAGATGTACTGCCTAGTTGTCACAATGATTTTAGTAGGTTTAGTTGGGTTTTCTTTTTAGCCACTAAGGATGAAACTTCTAAAATCCTTAAAACATTTATAAACCGGCATTGAAATTAATCGACCTTAAGGTGAAAGTGATTAGATGTGGCAATGAGGACTGAATTCAAGAATTTTATTTTCGGGTAATGAATCAGTTCTATGAAATGATAAGGTTATTATGAGGGAATTTAGTGTTGCTTAGGATCCACAAACAAAATTGGAGTTGCAGAGGTACTAGAACTATGCAAGCTGATTCAAAAATTCGCATCAACACTATTCCTGGTGATGAATCAGTTTATACAGCTTGGATATGTCCAAAATAGGGTGTTAGTTATCAAGCCTCACAACAGATCCCTTATGAACTTTTTCTAGGTAGAAAACCTGCCTTAAGCTTCGTGAGACCATTTGGGTGTCTTGTTACAATCCTTAATACCATAGATCACCTAGGTAAATTTGATGGAAAGGTTGATGAAGGATTCTTTGTAGGATACTCTACCAATAGCAAAGCATTCAGAGTATTCAACAGTAGAACTAGGATAGTAGAAGAGAACCTGCATGTTAAGTTTAGTGAGGATATACCTAATATTGCTGGGTGTGGACTAAATTGGCTTTTTGATATAGATGCACTAACAAATTCTATGAACTATAAGCCATTTGTTGCAGGGAATCAATCTAATGGTAGTGCAGGTACAAAAGCATGTGATAATGTAGGTAAAGTTAGAGTGGAGACAGTACCTGGCAAAGATTACATACTGCTACCATCATTGACTCAAGATTCACCATTCTCTTCTAGTTCAAAGGATTCTCCTGATGCTGGATTCAAACCATCAGGGGAGGAGGAAAAAAAGGATGCTAAAGATCCAGGGAATGAAGATAGTGAGGTTCCAAGTACAGAGAAGCCAAAAGTTAATCAAGAAAAAGGATGCTAGTGTTAACAGCACTAACACTATTAATACTGTTAGTCCAACTATTAATACTACTAGCATAGAGGATAATGTTGTTGATGAAAATATAGTCTATGGATGTGATGATGATCCAAATATGTCTGAATTGGAAGAAATTGTCTATTCAGATGATGAAGATGTTGGTGCAGATGCTGACATAAACAATTTCGATACACATATCCCTGTCAGTCCTATTCCAACTACTAGAATTCACAAGGATCAACCAGTTGAACAAATCATTGGAGACATATATTCAGCACCTCAAACCAGAAGGATGACAAAGAGTGTGACTGAACAAGCTATGTTTAGTTCAGTGCAGTAGAGGACCAACCATAAAGACTTTCAGAATTGTCAGTTTACATATTTCTTATCACAAGAAGAGCCCAAAAAGGTAATTTAATCATTAAAAGATCCAAGCTGGATAGAAGCTATGCAAGAGGAGCTACTACAGTTCAAGTTATAACAGGTTTAGACCTTGGTGGATTTACCTAATGGCAAAAGGGCCATTGGTACTAAATGGGTGTACAGAAACAAGAAAGACGAAAGAGGCATTGTGATTAAGAATAAAGCAAGATTGGTTGCACAAGGATACACACAAGATGAAGGAATTGATTATGATGAGGTTTTTGCTCCTGTTGCTAAAATGGAAGCAATTAGGCTATTTTTAGCCTATGCCTCATTTAAAGACTTTATGGTGTATCAGATGGATGTCAAGAGTGCTTTTCTGTACAGAAAGATTGAAGAGGAAGTCTATGTTTGTCAACCATCAGGATTTGAAGATCCAAAATTCCATGACAGAGTTTACAAGGTAGAAAAGGCTCTTTATGGTTTGCATCAAGCTCCTAGAGCTTGGTATGAAACCTTATCAACTTATTTGCTGGACAATGGGTTTTAGAGAGGAAAGATGGACAAGACTTTATTTATCAGAAGAGACAAGATGATATTCTGTTAGTTTAAGTATATGTAGATGATATCATTTTTAGCTCTACAAAGAAGTCATTTTGCACTGAATTTGAGAAAATACTGCATAAGAAGTTTCAAATGAGTTCTATGGGTGAACTCACATTCTTCCTAAGACTGCAAGTGAAGCAGAAGGAAGATGGAATTTTTATAAGCCAAGACAAGTATGTGACTGCGATTTTGAAGAAATTTAGCTTTAGTGATGTCAAGACAGCAAGCACACCCATGGAAACCCATAAGCCTTTGCTCAAAGATGCATATGGTAAAGGTGTAGATGAACATTTATATAGATCAATGATTGGTTTATTGATGTATCTAACTTCTTCAAGGCCTGATATTATGTTTGCAATATGTGCATGTGCAAGATTCCAAGTCAATCCTAAAAATTCACATCTTCATGCTGTGAAAAGGGCCTTTGGTATCCCAAGGATTTACCTTTTGATTTGGTAGCATATACTGACAGTGATTGTGCAGGAGCAATCTTAGATAGAAAGTTCACAACAGAAGGTTGTCAATTCCTAGGGTGCAGGTTGATTTCATGGCAGTGTAAGAAGCAAACTGTGGTTGCTAATTCCATAACTGAAGCTGAGTATATAGTTGCTTCCAATTACTGTGAACAGGTGCTTTGGATCCAAAATTAATTGCTGGATTATGGATATAATTTTATGCAGAATAAGATTCATATTGATAATGAGAGTACTATTGCATAGTGAAGAATCCTGTTTCACTCAAAGACAAAGCACATTGAGATTAGGCATCATTTTATCAAAGATTCCAATGAGAAGAAGCTTATTCAGATGATAAAGATTCATACAGATCAGAATGTTGCAGATTTGCTCATAAAAGCATTTGATGTTAGCAGATTTGAATATCTGATTGCAAGTATTGGAATGCTTAACCTCTGAAGTATTGATTAAGGGGAGGCTAATTGTGTTTATATGCAGCGGGTTATACACAAATGATGATTGAAAAGGAATGCAAAAGCTGCTAAGGATGGAAATTTGAGTTAGTGCTGGTAACTTTAAGTTTCTGCTGTTAAGTATAATTAATGCTGCTAATTATACTTAATACTGATATGTTAATGCTGTTAGTTATACTTACTACTGTTTGTTATAATTAATACTGTGAGCTAAAAGAAATGAGAGAAATTGGTGAGCATAAAAACAGAAAGAGAAATGTGTGAAAATAAAAATAGATAGAGTGAATCGGTGAGAAAAAGAATTGAGAGAGATAGTGAGCTAAAAAATAGAAAGAGAGATATGTGAAACAAAAATAGAAAGAGTGACTTTATGAGCTAAAAGAATCGAGAGAATTGGTGAGAATTAAAAACAGAAAAAGAGATATGTGACATAAAAACAGGTGATTCGGTGAGAAAAAGAATTGAGAGATGTAGTGAGAATAAAAATAGAAAGAGAGCTTATGAGAATCAAAATTAATGATGGAAATGCTTTTTGGAACGAAATTGGAGTTAATGCTGGTGACTTAAAGTTAATGCTGCTAGGCAAACACTTACTACTGCTAGTGTTAGTTAATGTTGTTCGACATAAACTTACTACTGCTGGTTAAGTTAATGTTGACAGGCATAACTTACTACTGCTGGGTCAGTTAATGCTGTTAGGCTTAACTTAGTACTGCTAGTTCAAGTTAATGTTGTTGAGAGTGATTTCATAAATACTTCGATTGAGGGTTTCATTCAATCACTTAATCAATTTCAATCTTTGTTATACCCTATAATCATAAACCCTAACTCAATTTCATTCTTAATCATCAAAACCCAACATCAATGGCTGCCCTAAAGTTCTCTAGTTTACACAAGATGTCTTAATACAAATAATGTCTAAAAACGTTATTTATATTTTTTGACCTCTTGATGTTTTGATAATAACAAAATGTAAAAACTTTTACGATAAAATTAAACGTTTATAAATTACTAATCGTAAAATTCTATTTCTAAGATTAATCACTTAAGGTATCGATAAACAAATCATTAAACATGATTAGTGATCAAGAATTTTTTTTAAACCTTACATTTCTACAAAAGTGTATTTACAAAAATATATACACAAAATATATACACAAAAATGTTGTGGTATGCTTTTTGGCGTCTTGGTGTTGGCTGCTACTCTTGGTATAGTGTAGTAGCTTTGTTTCTTTGTTGCATCAAATGGTATTTTCCCATAGGTGTAATAGTGGACGTTTATTAGTTAGTTAGCCGGGTGGCATGTCGCCTTTGGCATTAGAAGTTCAAGTTTTGCTTGAGGTTAATGTGGTATCTCAACCACATTCCAGTGTACTTAATTGTATTTTTGAAGTAATATATTTTACCCGGGCGATGAACCCCTTTACCCAAAAAAATATTTATTCATAAAAGAAATATTTTATTAAAACAATAATTTTAAAATCAGATTTTTTCCCCTAAAATGGAAGGTTCCAAAACAGATAACACTTTCCTCACTAAAAGACAAAAAGAAGAGCGTACTCTACGGGCGACCCCCTTATAGGCTGGCAGCCCCCTAACATATTAGGGACCGCCGGGACTGCCAGCAGAGTAACGACGCTTTTTGTCTCCTATAAATATTGGGCCACCCCATCTGAAAAACATAACCTCTTGCCACGAATTTTCTCAGATCTACTTTTCTCTCTTCTTTCCTTCTTTCTCAAACACATATCTTGATCACTAATATATCTTAATCTTGTTTCAAGTGATTAATTATCTCTTCCTCCCTTCTTCTAATCAAGTGCAAGATAAGAACAATCGTATTCATCTAGAAATGAATTGTTATCAAGTGATCTCTTTCCTCTTCCTCAAGATTACAAATCTTTATTATATTTTCTTTGTGGTGTTGTGTAAATTGGATTGTGTGTCAATCCAAGAGTATATATCTTGTGAGTGTATAAAGACTTAGTGAAGTCTTAGATTGGTTCTAGCTAAGATTAGGACTCGACATCTAGCTTAGTGTCGAAAAAAGAAAGTAAGCGACGTGTAAACGGTTTTCTCCACCTAAAGGGAGCTTGTTGACATAGTGAAATCTTAAGTGGAGTACTCGGGGAGTGGAGTAGGGCGAAGAGGTGCTTCGTAGCCGAACCACTATAAATTTTGGTGTCTTGGTTTGATCGTTTCTTTCCTTATCTCTTTATATTGTTACTGTTTATTTAGTTCATTACAGTAGATAGTTTAGTTGTGATTCATATTGTTGATTGATTAACATACAACTCAAATCAAACCATTTTATAAGCAAAGTCTTAAAACGGATAATTAATCGGTAAACTATTCAACCCCTCCTTCTAGTTTCCTACAATTGGTATCAGGAGCCAAGGTCACTTAAGAGTTTTAAAATATATTGTATTTTAAAGCTTGGATCGATCTATGGATTCTGACAAATATCTAGAAGGGCAATCCATGCAAAAACCACCACTTTTTGAAAGTGATAGTTTTATTTATTTCAAAAATAGATTTGAGACATATGTTAAATCAAAAGATCTAGATCTTTGGCATGTTATTACCGATGGTGATTTTCAACCTATTGTACAAAATCCAAAAACCAAATTAGATGAGGTTATCCCTTTTGAAAAACAAACCGATGATCTCAAAAGGAAACTTGCGAAAAATAATAAAGCTAAAATGGTTATTTACAATGCTTTACCTAGAAAAGAATATGAAAGAATTTTCATGTGTAATACGGCAAAAGAAATTTGGAAAACTTTGTTAATCACCCATCAAGGTAATAGCCAAGTCAAAGATAATAAGATCGACCTTTTGGTTCAACAATATGAACAATTCGTTATTTCCGAAGACGAATCTATACATAGTGCTTTTGCTAGATTTAATACTATTATTACTAGTCTTAAAGCTACGTAAGGAAGTTTCTTAGGGCTCTACATCCTAAATGGAGAGCAAAGGTCACGGCGATTGAAGAGTCAAAAGGCTTAACGTCACTATCTCTTGATGAGCTTATCGGGAACCTTAAAGTTCATGAAATTATCATTAAGAAAGATTCTGAAATAGTCAAAGCAAAAGTTGAAAGGAAATCTATTTCTTTAAAGGCTAAGAAAGAATCTAGTGGTGAAGAGTGTTCAACTTCTGGTAGTGAAGACGAAGAGTACGCCATGACGGTTAAAGACTTTAAGAAGTTCTTTAAAAGAAGAGGTAGATTCGTGAGACAACCTCGGAACGACAAAAAGACGTTCCAAAGAAGCCATGATGACAAGAACGGTAAAAGTGATAGAAAATGATTTAGATGCGGCAACCTTAATCATCTTATTAGAGAATGTCCAAAACCACCGAAAGACAAGAACCAAAGAGCTTTTGTCGGAGGCTCTTGGAGCAATAGCGGTGAAGAAGATGATGAGAAGGTCAAAAATGAAATGTGTCTCGTAGCTCATACATCAAGTGAGATATGCCTTGGAGTCGACTTGGAGCCCGATGAATGGATCAAGGATAGCGGATGTTCTAAACATATGACGGGTAACCAAAAGCTCTTCTCCACTTATAAGGCATACAATGGAGGTAATCTCATTTTTGGTAGTAATCTTCGCGGTAACATCATTGGAAAAGATACGATTTCTAATGACTCTCTCAAAATAGATAATGTAGAACATGTTGATAACTTAGGATTTAAATTTCTAAGTATAGGACAAATATGTGATAATAAGTGTAGAGTAACTTTCTCTGAACATGATAGTGAAATCACTAAGGATGGTAGAGTCATAGGTAGAGGAATTAGGAAGAAAGGCTTATATGTAATGAAATTAGGAAATAAGCCAAATGATCAAATTTGTCTAGCAACGATTGATGAAAATTCCACATTGTGGCATAGGAGATTAGGTCACGCAAACATGCGTCTCATTCAATCGTTGGCTTCTAAGGAATTAGTTAGAAACCTACCTAAGCTTAAGTTTGATCAACATTTTTATGATGCTTGCAAAATGGGAAAACAAGCTCACGTTAGTCACAAAGCTAAGAATATAGTCTCAACGACTAGATGCTTAGAACTCCTTCATATGGATCTCTTTGGTCCATCCGCCGTACGGAGTTACGGAGGAAACTGTTACACCCTAGTCATAGTAGATGATTACTCTAGGTATACTTGGACTAGAGTCCTTAAGGACAAAACCAAAGCTTTCAATCAATTCAAAATATTTAGTAGGCAAATTCAAAACCAATTAGGTTGTTCAATAGTGTCAATAAGAACCAACCATGGTAGAGAATTTGATAATGAGGTGCAATTTGGAGAGTTTTGCCATGCCAATGGTATTACACATAACTTCTCGGCTCCATGCACTCCTCAAACAAATGGCGTGGTTGAAAGGAAAAATAGGACACTTCAAAAAATGAATAGGACTATATTGAATGAGCAATCGTTGACATAAAATTTTTGGTGTAACACCGTAGATACTTCAACATACATTCTCAACCGAATTCTCATTAGAGCCATTCTTGGAAAAATACCTTACGAACTTTTAAGAGGTAGGAAACCTACATTAGATTATTTTAGAGTGTTTGGAAGCAAGTGCTTCATTTTGAACACCAAAGACTACCTTACCAAGTTTGACCCAAAGTCATACGAAGGTGTCTTTTTAGGTTATTCTCAAAATAGTAAAGCCTACATCATCCTAAACAAACACACTAGGAAAGTTGAAGAATCACTTAACATGACATTCGCTGAAACTCCTCCACCCTCTAAGACATTACCCTTGGTGGATGATGACTTAGATGAAGAAGAAGCAATTAAGGTCACCGAAAAGAAAAACCTAGAAAACGACATTATGGATGAAACTTTAGAGATTGATGAAATAGTCAACATTAAGGAATCTAGGAACCATCCATTAGAAAATGTCATAGGAAACCTCAACCAAAGAACCCTTAGGTCACAAGCCCAAAACGAAAGTAACTTCTTTTGTTTTATATCAACTATAGAATCTAAGAATGTGAATGAAGCGTTAGGAGATGGAAGTTGGATAGTCGTCATGCAAGAATAATTAAATCAATTCATTGCTAACGACGTTTGGGAGTTAGTTCTACAACCTAGGAATATGACAATCATAGGAACTAAGTGGGTATTTAGAAATAAATTATACGAGAATGGTGTTGTTTCTCGAAATAAGGCTAGGTTAGTTGCTCAAGGCTACAACCAACAAGAGGCATCAATTATGATGAAACTTATGCCCCGGTTGCTAGACTTGAGTCCATTAGAATTGTATTAGCTTATGCTTGTGTCTTAGATTTTAAACTATTCCAAATGGATGTAAAAAGTGCATTCCTAAACGGTTTTATCAATGAGGAGGTATACGTGGCACAACCTCCAGGATTCATTGATTTTGAAAAACCAGATCATGTTTATAAATTAAAGAAAGCTTTATATGGTCTTAAACAAGCACCCAAAGCTTGGTATGATAGATTAAAAGCTTTCCTTATTAAACATGAATATAAAATAAGAATGGTAGATAACACTCTTTTTACTAAGAAGAAAAGTTCAAATCTCATCATTGTTCAAATATATGTCGATGACATTATATTCGGTTCGACTTGTCAAGACATGTGTGATGAATTTGCCAAAATCATGCATGACGAGTTCGAGATGAGCATGATGGGTGAACTTAACTTCTTCCTTGGATTACAAATTAAACAAATGGAAGATGGTATATTCTTTAATCAATCTAAGTATATTAAAGAAATGCTTAAGAAATTTGGTCTAGAAGATTCTAAACCAATGAAAACCCCATGTCCTCTGATACTAAACTCACTAAAGATGAAGAGTGTGAGTCGGTAGATAGTACCAAGTATCGAGGCATGATAGGTAGTTTATTATACCTAATGGCAAGTAGGCCCGATATCATGTTTAGTGTCTGCCTTTGTGCCCGCTTCCAAGAGGCTCCTAAAACCTCTCATGTTGAAGCAGTTAAGCGTATCTTCTGATACATTAAAGGCACTATGAAGCCGAATACGTAAGCGCCGAAAAGGCATGTCAACAAGCACTATGGATGAAACAAGCTCTCATCGACTACGACGTACGACTCGACGATGTTCCCATCATGTGCGACAACAAAGGCGCGATTGACCTTAGCAAAAACCCGGTGCAACATTCTCGTACCAAACACATCGAAATTTGTCACCATTTTCTTCGTGATAATATCCAAAAAGGACATATCTCAATAAAAAAAGTACCGTCCGTCGACAATATTGCCGACATTCTTACTAAACCCCTTAAACGTGAATCGTTTAACTATCTACGTCTTGGTTTAGGAATGATGGAACACATTCCATAAATCATATTGGTTCGCTTCTCTTTATTCTGTCTCTATTCTAGTCCGTGTTCCACTCCGTGTCATGACAACTTATTTACTTCAACCGAAGTACTTTAAGCATCTTTAATTCGCGAAATGCAAATTAAAATGTCACTCCTCCTTGAATAATTTTCGTCAAAAACCAAGTCCAATACCCTTTACTGAGGGCAGCCCCCATATAGGCCCCCAATATATTTAGGACCGCAAGGAGATATGGGACCGCCATCAGCAGACCATAATATGGAACACTTAAACAAAAATTTTCAAACCCAAAAACAAACACCCCCTTATCTGCTGCACTCGACGAACACGAGCTAAAACACACCAAAACTCAAATTCAACCATTAAAATATCAATTAAAGATCAAATAAACACTAATAATCAATCCTAATATCACAAAGATCATCAATTGTAAGTCATTTCATCTATTTTCTTTTTATTTGAGTCTAGGGTTCATGATGAACATCAAAAATTGAAATTGAGGATTTTCCATTTTTCTTTCAATTTTGTACAATTAGAACTACTAGAATACAATGTACAACTAATATGCTTCCTGTAGACATAGGATTTGCACATATTAATGAGCTTGTAGAAAAATTGATTTTGAACTAAAACCCCAATTTTATTTTCAAATCACTCACGTTAGGAACATAATAAAATTGTTGTTATGCATTGTCAATACAACCTAAAAACGTTTTCAAACACATGCATAATGATCTCATGAACAAATTTCGAGATACATAATTCATATGTATTTTTCGACTTGTTTGGATGAGCAAAATCAAATTAAGGAGTGTTTGGGTTAACTCTTAGGATTTTATGGTTAGGTCGAGTTAATCGTTACTCCACATTTGTTGCATATAGACACACACTAGACACGAACCTAAAATATTAATACAAGTAAAATGCAATTAAAATGTGATCTTGGTTCTCTCATTCTAGGTGACAATGCCTCGAAAATCATCTGAAGACTACAAAAATACAAGACACTATATCCCTAAAATCTCACATGAATTCCGTACTCCAATAAGAGAAAAACTAATGAACCTTGAAGAACGCTATATCCATGAGGGTCGGGTGGTTTTTGACAATTTTGCGGACCTAAACTATGTTCGGTCTTTGTTTCATTTTGTTGAGTTCGAATGTCTCCTTGAAATCAATGAACAAATCTGTCCTCGCTTCATACTCGAGTTCTATAGTCAATATCAAATCAATTATTCCGACGAAGGTCAAATGTTTGTCGAATTTGTGATTCAAAATCAACTCTTCTCCTACTCTCTTGAAAATTTTGCTCAAATTCTTGACATTCCTTGTGAAGGCGCGTGTGTCTTTACCGATAGATGGAGACTTGATGAGTTGGCATATGGTATCCCTTCGGATGGTCCATATCAAACCAACCCTCCTTCCATTGAGGACATCATTTCGTCTATTCGAATTGATCGAGAAGGTCAAGTCCGTCGCATCCGTCATGAGGAAGAGATTGATGTTCTTGAATATCAAATTCTCACTCGTGAAATCGTGTCAACTTTGAAGCCTTTAGAGGAAATCATCCTCGTATAAAAACAAAGGAAAACCGTTGTAGGCGACAAATAAAAAATCTTAACCTGCAAAATTTAACCTCATATGAAACCATGGGTTGATATCATTCGTGAAAACTCCATTTGTTTAGGAGGTCATAAGGATCATGTCTTCGCGTGTCTTTGTCATATGATTTATTGCATTGAAAACTCCACTCCATACAATCTAGCATTTTTCATTCTCAAAAGAATGGAAAAAGACTCGAAACAAACCTAAGGAACTCTTTACCTAATGGATTGCTTTTGACTAGATTGTTCAATAACATGTTGTATGTGTCTTTCACGGTTAGATAATTGATCACACATTCAATGATCGAGTCATGATCCTCTCAATCCTTCATTATAAGGGAAAGACGGTGTTCGATATTCATGACTAGAAAGACTTCGTATATTCAAATGCTAGCTCTCCTCACCACCTTTAAATCTTCCATCCTCATCTTGTCCGTTGGATGATACCATTGATAAAAATGATGATGAATCATTTCATTCCAATTCTTCTTCTCCATCCTAAAACATCTCCTCCTTGTCCAATGTTGTCTCTAGAGTCTGTCAAAACCTTCCTCGTGAAAGTCATAACTTGAACACCTATCTTTCTGAAACTATAAATCTTCTATACTCAACAACAAGACTGCCTCAAAGGGAAGGGTTAAGGTCATTGGATATGCTTTCAAAAACATGATGGTGTGAAAAACGGAAGTAAACATATTGGTATACTATTAGAGAACTATTATTATTATTTTTCTTATTTAATACATTATATTTTTAATATATTATTAGGTCTAGGAATGGCAAACGACAACTACATCTGACTTAGATGACTCTCTCCATTTTATCATCCTATCAACACTTTATGATTAGCAAATTTTATGAATGTGACATGAGAACAATGCTACTACTTGCTAAATGATTTGTATGCTAGTTCAGGGCCACATATTATTACTTGAATTAGTGATTCTTTGAATGTGGTAAATGTCGAAATCACTAGACTTAAGAAAAGGAAAAACTGAAAATTTTCATTTTTCCAGAAAACGGCCCTCATAAATACCCAGCGACCCCCCAATATATTTGGGACCGCTTGATAATATGGGACCGCCGCTAGGGGAACGAAAATTTTGAGTTTGCCTCTTTTTCTGTAACCACCATCATACAATCCCTTAAGAGATCAAATGATCAACCAACTTCACAACATCTCCACCATCCTTGATTCACATAATAATCTATCCAATGCCTACATTCATGCACCTCGTCACCACCACCCACCAAACCAATTCATCCTTCCTTCTCATGCTTAAGTTAAATTTCACTCAGTTTTTGTCATTGTTTGCAAGTTTTTAGACACCATTCCACTCCTTAAGAAATGAAATCAACTTATTCATTTCTTCTCACTAGTCCCATACCTCAAAATCGTACCCTTAAAATCATTTGTCACAACCCTCTTTTCCTATGAATTAATCATTCTTTTATGATTAATTACCTAAATAATTTCGACAATCTTTCTTTTAATTATGGATATTCTACATTTCAAGAATCCAATAGGTGTAGATTTATCGCCTTTTTATGACTTTATTTCAAGTTTATCTCTTTATAGTGTAGTGGATCATAAAATATAGTATGAATTTGTCTCTTTCGTTTAGCTCTAGTTTTATCTTATGAATGTATTACTTGCATTTCCTATTGTATGAGTTTCTTGATTGTTGAATAAAACTCTCTTTTGGGTGACTAGGATCTAATGTGTTGTTTAAAATATATTTGTCTTGCACTTGTACTTCTAACTTTATACTTTGTAGCAAACCAATTATCGTAGATTCGATCTTGGTGCCTACGAACAAGGGGGAGCTTTACTCTAGGTGGAGTCTTGATTCATCGATTTTTTCTTCTACAACGACTCGAGTTCATCCTTTTTGAATTCGAACAAAAAAAGGAGATATGGACAAAACTTATTAATAATGTCGTAACTATTAATTTTATACAAATTAAGTATATATCTTTGTCATCATCAACAGAAGAATATTATTTAATACAAATAATATCTAAAATGTTATTTATATTTTTCGATAATCCTCTCACGTTTTGTTAATAACAAATGTAAAAAACGTTACGATAAAAATTAAATGGTTTAAATTATTAATGTTAATAATTACATTTCTAAGATTAGTAATCACTTAAGGTAAACCATGTACGGGTGATATAGGATTCATATAAATGCATACACATCATTACACTCTAGTTTCATCATCCTAAAAGCATATTATTAATTTAGGTTGCGGTTATAGTTTTCGTGCATCATTTTTCGTGCTTACCTTTTCATTACCAATATTAGTATTTGCTTGAGGTGAGTTTATAGCTCTGGTTTAACTTGTTTATCACTATTTTACAAATCTCAGGGTGAGATACATTTCTTGTTTTACATTTGGATGCAAATACTTTTTAAATGATTACGGATTAGCATAAGTAGTGACAATCCACTATGCTCAAATTATCATGAACCGCTAATTACTTTGTGTAAGAGCGAGTGTTATAAATAGATCTATTTGGGATTGACATCCCCGTTCGGGTAGGTAGCGTTACTAGTTTCGAAGGACCAAACTAACGAACATATACCATGTCAGACTTAGGGTGTTCAGGATTGAACACCTACTCGGCTACTTTATTTTGCATTAAATTGCATACATACTTTGTTGTAGCTTTGGTGTCATGCGCTTAGTGTAATCGTAATTAATTTCTTATGATATTGTATGTGTTACAATAGTCATGTCTTACTAAACATTACGGTCCAACCTTTATACATATTTAAACCTATGAACTCGCCAACTTTATGTTGACACTTTTAAACATGTATTTCTTAGGTGCTTAACTTGCTATGACATATTTCAAGTGCATTGGGTCTTCATGCATTCAAGACAACATTTTCATGGATTTCAATTGCACTATTTTATCTTCGTTGTATTCCAAACAATGCTTTATTATTTTATGCAAACATGTGATAACTTGTTTTAACTTATTTCTTTTAATGAAACAACGAAGTTATCTTTTTAACGATTCATGTAGAGGTCGTTCCCAATTATCTTGTGCTTATGTATTATGAAGTAACGCCCCTAGTTACCTTTCCGCTGTCACATATTTTGGTGGTTTTACAGTTAACATCGGGTCGTTCATTTACAAACAACACGAAATTATATCAAAGCGGTAGACCCTTTCGACCTACTTCTACCACAATGACAAATCAAACATATAACAATGATTTTAACATAATAATATCGAGCATACCATTCATACGATCATAAGTATATATTCATAATAAAAGTTTACATTATATATTCCAATTCGCCCAAACAAACATTATGAGACTACTTCATAACACATAAATAAAACACATAACAAAATAAGTAGGAATCATATTAAAATGATAATATGATTATACCAAAGTTTATGAGAACAACACGTCGAATACAAGTTTTCCCAATTGAAAACTACTATCAAAACTTGATGCGGTTGTCGTACGGGACTTCTACAAGAAGTTTTACAACTCCGTAGGCAGAGTACCTAACCGTTGTAGTAGTAGTATAGGCAAGACTCGGGGGTTGTTATCGTTCTCTAGGGGAATAGGTTGGGAAGGCTTGATCACGGTTTAATAGAATTCTAGCGGTTGAGAGTAGATTATTTTTGTATTTTTATATTTATAGGAAAGCAAGTAAATCTATGGTTTGAGAGGTTGGTTTGTTTAACTACTAATTAAACTAATATCTAATCTACTGGTGATAACTTTATGATAATTAAATGTATTTACTTAATCATGCATTACTTATCAGATTGCTTCTCCTAATCTTGTTTCCTTGTCATACTTGTGATGATATGTGTAAGTATTTCCTAGGTCATGAACGAATTACACGAACCCGCCGTCTATTTAATATTCTGTTAGGGCAACGCACAAGTAAGGTAGTATGAAGACTATTACAAGGCCCGTAAGAGTACATTAAATGCATGTGAAATATCTTAAGAGGGATCAACCATATAAAGGGGCAAGGTAGTATGAAGAATGTTACTCGATGGTATCCTTTCTATGCACTCGCGTTTCCCTAGACGTGTCTACAATGATACAGATAAAAGCTAGTTTTCTAGAACCTAACGCGCACAATCATCAATCAAGAAGAAACAATAAAAGTATTTACAATCCGAATTTCATGCAATCATAAGCAAATACAAATGAGGGTTTAGCCTCGCATGTTATAAAGAAAGCAAATAGATAAATCAATCACACAACCCATAGACATATTGAATGATTAATGATAATAATACGAATACTCTCAAAGTATTAGGGTTACAAAGACCTTGAAGCTAAGAATTATACATCTAAGATTGATTTGGTTTTGGTACTAGGTATGGTGTATTAAACTCTATACTGGATACACCAACGGGGAGTCCAACCAAAATATATATTCACAACATTCGCGCTTACTACAAAGAGTAATTAACGGTTCATGATTATGGGGGATTAATGCCAAGCCACGTTACTTAGGCAATGTAACTTGAAAATAGTATACAGAAATTAATTGATTCATGTTTATAGCATGGTATCCCCTCGCGGGTTTATAAAACATTTGAAATATTGAAATACGAGGCTATGAACTCACCTGAACAGTTATAGGGAAATTGATAGCTAATGTATAGGGAATGAAAGTAACGGCTTCAACACGGCAATCACAGACAACCTGGGTTAATATATGGCAAGTCTTAGTTTGATTGTATATATAAGTTTTTGGATATCGATGTTGGTTTTGATATAAAAATGATCATAACACCGTTCGGGCCATCATAGTTTAGAAGTCATTCAGTAAACGTTTGTGGAGCTAGGGCACTTTAAAATCGTAAACCCACAACTCAGACAGACGTAATCAAAGATGAAATTCTTACATGAAGCTCCCTAGTATTGTGGTATGATATGGATCCGGGACATAATTTTTGAAAGCACATCGATGATGAATGATATAAGGATTAGAACATAAGCAGTTTTAAGCATTTTATTCAATATCTGGAAATGTTAAACACGAGGAGCGTTAATTAAAGTTATGTTATATAATGTTTTGGATATGATTTTACACTTTTTCAAAATGTTAAAATTTTAGACCCTTGGGTTGGAAAAATTGCAAAGTAGACTCCCTAAGGTTTGGCATTTTACGACTCTTGGTCCTTCAAATTTATTAATATACCAAGTAAACTTGTACTTTGGGAAAGTGACATAATAGGACCCCTATAGTTATAACTTTGATTTAAATGACACTTTTAGTACTTTTAGTTATAAGTTTCTAAAATTTTGATATATACCCCTTACATGGATTATAATTACAAAATAATTCCACAATTGCCATGCAAGTTATTTAAATTTCAATAGACATTTATTAAGTTTTATTAAACTAAAATATGATGATTAACATAACGCAAGTTTAATTAATTGATTCGTTAAGCTAAAAAGGTAAAACGGGTCAAATTAGGGTTTTAAAATGAAAACGCGCGGGTTTTAAGATCAAATTCTCTTATAACTTATCAAAGTACTTATTTTAACATTATAATAGCTTATTAGGATTGATTATAACAAAAGTTTACAAGTTTAACCCATAGTTTAAGTAAAAACATGAAATTAGGGTTTCGGGTGTACGGTTTTGGATCAAAAAGGCATAACACTTAGGTTTTTGAGTTCAAAGCTTTATATTATGATTTTAGCAAGATCATATGAACATTATGACGTTATGAAAGCAGAACATAGCTTAGAGAACCTAGTTTGAGCTTATAGCTTGGAACACGTGTCAGGATTCAGGGTCTTTTCGCTTCGTCGGCTAGTGTAAACGACTCCCGGGCTTCGTTTCTTGGTTTCTTTTTCTTCCTTTCTATACTTGAGACTTCTTAAGATCTATTAGAATTCATATTGAGTAAGGAGTTGCTACTATGAAGGGTTATAGAGGAGGAAGTGGGGGATGAAGAAAAATGAACACATAGAAGTCCTGTTTTATACCATTAAAGGTTTAAGGAGTAAGCCAGGATTATGATATGGTCTTGGGACAATAGGGGTCTAGTTGGGGTGGTGTATAAGCTTAGAATATTCAGGGTGTGGAGGTTAGGAAAGTAGATTGATGTGTTGGAGGTTGTTGGTGCTTGTCGCGGCTGAAATGAGCAAAAGAGAGGCCATGTGCTCTCAATTTTGACCAAGGAATGGTCTAAGGAGGTGGATAAGCTGCTTGAGGGTTTCTAAAAGGAGTTCACATAAGTTATTTTCACTTGGAATGGTTTGAAATGGGTCAAAATTGATGTGTGAAGGGTTCGGGTTGTTTTAGGGTTCGGACTAGGTGATTTCACAGTTTCAAGGCCTTTATTTCTTGTTTAAATGATTAAGGATAGTTAATAATGTAGCAGGTCTGATTAGGAAAGTTTTAGCAAGAAATTATTTATTTTATTTTTTTTTTTTATTTTTTGAGATTTTTTATTAACAATTGGTTTGGGTTAAAACGGATTAGAATTGAAGAAATGAGGTCACGGGTTTGATTAGGGCTCGTTTAGGGTTTTCTTGACTTTCTTGGTTTATATTTTGAATAAATTTTGATTAGGAATGATGGATTACAGATCCTAAAGCTTAAATAAAGTATTATCAATGAAGTTCGGTCATTGGTTTAAGTTAAAATAGGTTGAAATTGAAAGAATAAGCCGTAGCTTGGAAGTGGGTTATATAGGATTTAGGGTTTCTAGCTTTGTAATCGCAGGACATGTTGAAGCAAAGATGGTTAATAATGGATAAAGGTTTGTAAACTCATTTTATGGGTTTACAATGACCCTTGGTTGGTTATTTGGGATTAGAATGGTTTAAAACGAGTAAACGGGTTAAATGAACCAATTAGGTACATTTAGGGTTTCTAGGATATGTTTTACGTACAAGTGAAGTAAAATGATGAAGTAATGATGAAATAATGATTGAATAGGATTTATATGATTGTAAAATAAGTTTTTACAACTTATTTGAGTGTTGGTTTGGGTTTACAATGGATAAAAGTCAAGAAACAGGTCATGGTTTAGAAACAAGCTCGGTTTTAGGGTTTAGGGTTTTGAATTAGGGTTTTGAGTGTAAAAAGATGTATGAAAGCTTATGTATAGAATAATTAGGGTTCATATATTGTAAAATGAGTATAGTAGCTTGAACATAAGTGATAGTGAAGAAATGATGATGAAAATGGAGGTAAAACGGCTATTTTAGGGATTAAGCTTAATGACTTATGTATTGAGCTTTTAAGGACTTGTACTTTGATTTAAAGAGTTTATATATTTCAAATGAGATGTTATATTATTTGTACATATGCTTTAGTATCTTGTGCATTCACTTTAGGTGTTAACCTTTTCATGAGGTTAGGGTTTAGGGCATCCAATAATGGTTTAAAGCCTGTTTTGATATAATGTTGTAATTGATATCTCATATGAGTAATGTAATTTGTAATAATGATATTGTGATATTGACTTGATATGTTATGATGTTTGATTGACATATATGAAGATAGGATTGCCATATGTAGGTTGCCTGAGTCTGTTAACTTAAGTTATGCAGGTTATATTGCATATTGAGATATTGGCAAAGTAAAGTAATGTAATAAAGCAAATATTTCCCTGAAAAAGGTGAGTTCATAATAAACGGATAGATTGTACATCATCTAACTTAATAGATGGATATTTACATTTATGAAAATTGCGGGTTGTTATAGTCTCCACCCCTTACAGAAATCTCGTCCCGAGATTTAATTAAACTTGAAGTGATGATTGAAAATAGATGAGGATATTTGGCATGAATTTCGTCTTCACGTTCCCATGTAAACTCTGGTCCTCTTTTAGAGTTCCATCGTACTTTGATTATAGGAATACGACTTCGCTTGAGTTGCTTGATTTCACGGTCCATAACTTCTACTGGTTCTTCTACAAAGTTGAGCTTGTCGTCGAGTTGAAGTTCTTTTATTGGAATAACAAGAGGTTCAACACTTCTTAAGATTTGAAACGTGGAAAGTATTGTGGATACTACTAAGCTTTTCAGGAAGCTCTAGTCTGTACGCCACTGGGCCAATTCGTTCAAGAATTTTGAATGGTCCAATGTATCATGGATTAAGCTTTCCTCGTTTTCCGAATCGAAAGATACCCTTGCGAGGTGATACTTTCAACATAACACGATCGCCAACTTGAAATTCTAAAGGCTTTCGCCTTACATTGGCATAACTTCTTTGTCGATCTCTTGCAGCTTGCAAGCGTTGATGAATTTGTACGATCTTTTCAGTAGTTTCTTGAATTATTTCTGGTCCCGTAAGTTGAGAATCTTCAACTTCGGCCCAGCAAACAGGTGATCTACACTTTCGTTATATGAGTTTGATACGGTGCTTGCCTTGATTACTGCATGATAACTGTTGTTGTATGAAAATTCTACCAATGGTCAATGTTTATCCCATCCTTTTCCGAAATCTATGACATAAGCTCGTAGCATGTCTTCGAGTGTTTGGATGGTTCTTTCACTTTATCCATCAGTTTCAGGGTGATATGTTATACTTATGTCTAATTGAGTACCTAAAGCATTTTGCAATGACTGCCAGAATCTGGATGTGAAATGACTGTCATGATCTGAGATGATAGAGATTGGTACGCCATGTCAAGAGACTATTTCTTTGATGTATAACCTTGTAAGAGTTTCCATACTATCAGTTGCTCGAATGGGAATGAAATGCGCTGATTTGGTAAGTCGATCGACAATGACCAGATGCTTATGTACGGTTGGAGGTTTTGGTACTTTGTGACGAAATCCATTGATATCCGTTCCCATTTTCAACAATAGGACATTTTTGGTTGTACAAATAAGACGGATGGCTTTTGATCATTCTGCTTTAACTCTCGAAACATGGATCAAAATCCTTGCTAACTTATTCTGCGATGATTTTAGCCTTATTGTTAGGCCACAATAGAGTTTTTTAAGGTCGTGGTAATTTTATCAGAACCGGGTGAATAGAATATTCGGTTTATGAGGACTCGTGCATGATTAAGTCTCTAAACCGCCAAAAAGTGGTTAACCAGCTTTGGTTTTTGGATAACAACGAGTTTCATCCGGACGAATTCTCAAATATTTTTTCCATTCCTCGTAGGGTTCTCGATTTTGACATTATTCTTCTTTGCGGGTTCATTTTGGGCTTTGAGGATTTAAAGATGGTAATTTTGGATGAAAGCGGTTTAGATTAATGCTCTGTCTCGAGAGGTTTTATTCTTTTCTTTGTATTACGCATCTGCCACAACATTTTGCCTTTCCGGGATGATAGCAAATCTAACAATATCATAATTGCGAGTAATTCTAACCATCGGCGTAAGCGGATGGGGAGAGGCTCTCATATTCAATTCTTTTTGACGAAGAATATGTGGAAGGCTTTTGTGATCAGTGAAAACTATACACTTTGTACCGTATAGATAGTGTCTCTAGATTTTAAGACGCGATTTTATTGCTCCTAATTCGAGATCGTGAGTAGTATAGGTTTCTTCATGAGGTTGAGTTGTCAGTTGCATAAGCATATGACTTTTTCTAGTTTGATTAGTACGCTCCTAATCCCTTGAAGGAATGCATCATAGGAACGACAAAATTATCGTTTCATTCTGGTAATGCTAGATTGGTGCTTCATATAGTTTTTGTTTTAAGGAGTTGAAGGTGATTCTTGTTCTTCGCCCCAGATATAACTCTTCGTTTTTCTAAGTTATTTAGTCAAAGGCTTGCAATCTTTGAAAAACCTTCGGATAATTCTTCCGATAATAGCCGGTGAGTCCTAAAGAATTGTTGCAACTTCTGTGGGGTAGTGGGAGATGTCCAATTTAAACTGCTTCAATCTTGGCAGGGTCAACATGAAGTCCTTGACTATCGATGAGATGACCAAGAAATTGCACGATATGAATCCAGAAATCACATTTAGAGAACTTGGCATACAATTTCTCTTTTCGGAGTAATTCTAAGATAATTCTGAGATGATTTGCATGTTCTTCTTCGTTTCAAGAATAGATAAGAATATCATCGATAAACACTATTACGAATTTGTCTAGATATGGTTTACATACACGATTCATGAGATCCATGAATACAACAGGGTGCATTTGTTTAAACCAAATGGCATGAATTGAAATTCATAGGTTCCGTATCTCATTATGAAGCAGTCTTGGAATATCTCCTTCCTTACTCTAGTTGATGATAACTGTTCGTAAGTCGATTTTTTTTAGTAAATGCTTGAACCTTGAAGTTGATCGATTAAGTCTTCGTTCCTAGGCGCATAATGGGTTAACGATTCTTTACAGTAAGTTTATTCAACTCTCGGTAATCGATACACATTATGAAAGATCCGTCTTTCTTTTTAAATAAGACAGGAGCTTCCTAAGGTGATGTATTTGGCGAATGATACCTCGGTCGGTTAATTCATTAAGTTGGTTAGATAATCCTCCATTCTGAAGGAGCTAATCTATAAAGGTGTTCGAGCTACGGTGTGCTTCCAAGGATAAGTCGATTTGGAATTCTACTTGGCGAACAGGAGGGATACCAGGTAGATCTTCAGGAAAGACATCTGGAAATTCTTTGACTACGGGAATGTCTTCGAGTCTCTTCTCGTCTGCTTTCTTCTCCATAACTTGGATCATAAAAACTTGACAACCTCGGGATATATACTTTTCGGTTTGTATACAGGATTGAAGATTTAGTCGAGTTTTACTTCGATCACCTCGAATGATTAGAGTTTCACCGTCGATAGGAATGTGAACAACTTTCTCGTCACAGAGAATTTTGGCACGATATTTGGATAACCAGTCCATACCAATGACTACGTCAAAACTACCAAGTTTAATTGGCATGAGATCGATTTCAAAAGGTTGATTTAGCAAAGTTAGAGTGCAGCCTTTAATAACAGTGTTTGTGCTTACTAAGTTTTCGTCTGCCATTTCGAATTATAAAAGGTATCTATTGTAATAGACGGAATATTTAGCATAGAGGCAAGCGATAAGGATATAAAACTTCTATCAGCTCCGGAATCAAATAATACCCTGACTAAATGCTGATTTAGGAGAAACATACCCGTAACGACATTTGGGTCTTGTTGGGCATTCTTATCTCTCAGCAAAAGGTATGTAGGGCTCTTCCTTGGGTATTGATGTTTGGTCTTGCAGGCACTGATTTTGTATATGCCCCTTCTTTTCCACCGGCATGACATACAACTGTTAGTAGTTAATTACTTCTAGTAGGTGGCTTCTTGTTTCGGCAGTTCTTGATCAGATGCCCATTCTGTTGCAATATTAACACCTACCAATCAGGGTCCGGTGTGATGGTAATTGCCCATTTTAACAACAGAGGAGACTCTCCGCATACCTACCATTTTCTGATGAAGTAACAGCATAGGCTCTACCAGCTTCTTGCCTTCGGTTTTGTTGTTCGACGTTTTTTAGGGTGTTGGTGTTGCGTAGTGGTTGTTGCTGTGGGAGATGTTATTTGAAAGTTCTTCTGTCGTCAAACTTTCTTTTGTTGTCACTCGATACTTGCATTGGAGTATGCTTAGTTACTTGATCCATTAGCCTTTGGGCTATGTTGATGGCTTCCTCTAAAGTTTGAGGTTTAGAGGGGGGGGGGGGGGTGGGGGGGGGGGGGGGGCGGGGGGGGGGGGGGGGGGGGTACGAGTATCATTTCCTTCAATGCTTCGAGGTAGTTCCCACGATAAAAGCTTCCAAGAGTTTCTCGTTGTTGGCACCATGTTTGGAATAGAAACCGTTAATTCTTGGAATCTTCTAACTTAAGGTTTAAAATCATTTTTTTTCCATTTACAATCAGATTGTAAGTTCTTTTCCATCTTTCTGATCTCAGTCCGGGGACAATACTTGTTCGTCAGAAGCCTTTTTAACTCAGTCCAGGTGATTTGATTGGCTTGCTCTATTCCCATAGGCTGGGCATATGCATTCCACCAGGACAAGGCATCGTCAGTTAAAGTACCAGTAGCAAAAGTTACTTTGTTTTCTTCGGCACATCTGCTACGAGAGAATACTGATACGGATCGTTCATCCAGCAATAAGGCTACTGCTCTTCCTACCATTAAAGTAGAAGGTTGATAGTAATGAACCTCTTTGATAGTTTCCCGTTTTTCACTGTAGGATTTTCCCAGTTAGACCGGGGTTCCAGTCGGGATACTATCACTTTGCCAATGTCGCGGCGTGAGCTTTAGAGCGGGTGGGACACTATCAGCAACTAACTTTCTAATGGCATCTTGAGTCATAGCTGGTGCTTCTGTTGTTGATGCTCTTTTTTGAGGCATTATATCAACAAAAGATAACATGTAATAAGAATTCACAAGTATAATGCTTGTTCTTCTTTAAAGAGAAATGCTTATTTTTGAAATGCTTAAAGAATAATGCTTCATTTAAGAATTTTTAACAAAGGTGATATCTAAAGGTTATGGTATGATGATGAATGTACGATGGATGAATGAATGATAAATAATGAATACTGATGAGATGAATAAAGTGGTAAGAAACAACAAGGTAGATAACAGGATTGCCTTTATATTAAGAACAACTTGCCTTAGTACTATACATAGTCAAGATTTGACAAGTGTTATATTTATTACCAAACAATCCCGTGGGCTAGGTTAAAGTAGAGACCGAATTTAACTAGAAATAGAAACTAGATGATCACTAAATGCGGTTCGGAGTTCGTGTAGAGTTCATGAGTTTTTCTTGTCTTCTTGGTGGACGAATTTACATATCATTGATGACTTCTGTCAAGTTCAGCGATACTGTAGACGAGCTTAGGAGATCTTATGGTTGATCCTATTTGCTTTTCTAGAGTTTAGTGATATGAGTATGAGCTTGCTGGAGTTCTGCTGCTAAGGCGTCAAAATCACGCTGGATGATTATTGTTCCTTTACTAAGACCTTCGATGTTGTTTTCAATCTGTTTAAAATGTTCAAGAGGGATTTCTTCTAGATAACATTGGATACCCTGAATTTGCTCTTCATGACGTTTGATAGCTGATTTCCGGGAAGTTTCACCAATCTCAAGAGCTTGAGGTTGGGATGGGGTAGATGGAGATAACGGCATTGGTGAAAGAAGTCCTTCCGGGAGAAAGAATTCTTGAGTTTTAGGGGGTATTATAATTGGAGACGGGATTGGTGACTTTTCAGTATAGAAAGCTTATAAAGTTTTCATGTAAGGATCATCAGGAAATAACGAAAGGGTCGATGAAGCTAGCGGAACAATTCCAAATGAATTGGAAGCAATGGAGTAGGTTTTCCCTAGAGAGGTGGGGATATAATCCGGAGAAATTAGAGGAACATAGTTTGGGAAATTGGAAGAAAAGGCATCCTCCAAATTAGCAGTAGGATGGTCGGGGGAAGAATATAATATTTTGACTTATAAGATTCGTGCATAATCACGGATCTTAGGTCGCCATAGCAAGGTAACCAACTTCTGTCGTTTAAACATAAAACTCCATCAGCTCGTAGTTCCAACTTTTCCTTGGGTATATCATTTCTGATCATACCGCCCACATCTTCTTTCTCAAGATTCTCTTGTTTTAGGGATTCGATCTAAGCTTCTAGTATTTGCTTGGGAAGATCTAAACCAATAGTCATAACTAAGGCTCGAACCCACAATGGCTCAATCTGTTCCTTACGGCTTAATGCATCGGCCACTAAGTTTGCCTTCCCTAGGTGATAACGAATGTCATAGTCGTAATCACTTAGCAATTCTAGCCAACGGCGTTGCCTCATTTTAAGCTCCTTTTGGTCAAGAATGTGTTGCAGACTTTTATGGTCGGTGAACACGGTGCATTTGGTTCCATATAGATAATGTCTCCATATCTTTAGAGCAAACACCACCGATCCAAGTTCTAAATCATGAGTGGTGTAGTTCTTCTCATGAATTTTTAGTTGTCGCAAAGCATAGGCAATCACCTTCTCTCTCTGCATCAATACATCACCTAAACCCTTGTGTGAAGCATCACAATAGACCACAAAGTCTTCGCTTCCTTCAGGTAAAGCCAGAATTGTTGCACTGCACAACTTTTGTTTTATTAACTGAAAAGCGTTTTCTTCCTTCTCTCCCCAATCAAATTTGATTCCCTTCAGAGTAAGCTTTGTCATTTGTTAGATATTAGAAAAAGACTCGGCCACCCCGTGTATTTTACTGTTTATTATAGCTCGTAGTTTAATAGTTAATAGTACGTTTTTCGGTTTTAAGTCGGGTACTAATACCCGGTATATTGTAAGTACTATATATAGTCTCTTCCAACTTTGGAAGAGACAAGCTAGTTCATTATTTCATTTACAAAAGAAACACTTTCTCTCTCTAGACTATTCTCTCTCTAGTGTTTCTCTCTCTAGAAACTAGCCAGATCCAAGAATCGACCCCGTGTTATGATATAGGATATACCACAATTGGTATCAGAGCTTATGGGATGATTAGATCGTGTGTATGTGCGATTTTTTGCTTGATTTAGCTCGAAAAGTGTGCCATAGAAAGTTCTAGCTCGTTTTTTTTGAAGATCTCCGAAATTTTTGATGTTTGTAATTATGACGGTTTGGTGTTTCTAGTTCTATTACTTGTGGTATTTGTTTGTGCAAGAAAAGAAAATCAAGCAAAATCGTTTCAAAAGGGTGATTTTATAGTGATTTTATGTGTAGAAAAAACGACGATGTTCTTCGTGGAGAGTTGCCAGAATTTCTTCACGGCGGTTTGGTGAAAAATATTATTTTATTGAGTAGGTTACCAACCCTCTGACACATGGCGGGTTGCTTAGGTGGCGAGTTGCTCAAGCGGCGGTATTGATACTAAGCAGCGGTTTGCTTACCAGCGGTTTTGAATCAGCGGCTAGTTGCTCAAAAGAGGCGAAGTTTGTTATACGCAGTGGTTTAGCTACCAGCGGTTTGAACAGGTTATCAGCGGGTTGAATATTTTAAATAACAAATTTCTTAAGGAAACTCTGGCGGTTTGGAAACTCTACGGCGGTTTGATCAAAATATTCTTCACGGCGGGTTGCTTAACTCTTCGCAGCGGGTTGCTTGGCAGCGAGTTGTGTTCGGCGAGTTGCCCTAAGAGTTCACCAGGAAACTCTGGCGGTTTGAAAACTCAACGGCGGTTTGATTAAAATATTCTTCGCGGCGGGTTGCTTGGCAGCGAGTTGTGTTCGGCGAGTTGCCTTAAAATTCCACCGGCGAGTTGCCTTATTTCTTTGCAGCGGTTTGGTAGCCTTTGGCGGCGAGTTGAGCTTCTGTCTTCGAAATTTGAAATATTTCAAACTCGGGATTTAATATCACTAAAACAAAATACGAATACGTTAACCTCACCACTTTTAACGTACACTCACTAATCATTGATCGATCAAAACATATCATATCATAATAATACAAGATGTCTAGTATGCAAGAAGACATCCAGTGTGCAGGTTCTGATACACGCCCACCAATGCTTGATAGAACAGACTTTGAATCTTGGCAACAACGTATACGTCTGTACTGTCTAGGAAAGGATAATGGAGAGAATATTATGAAGTCCATTAAAGAAGGACCATTTCAGATGGGAACGGTCTCAGATGTTATTACTGGAGGAACCGAGGGTGCAGTTCAACAAGGTCCAGTACGTGCTAGAGTCCTTAAAGACCTTTCGGCTGAAGAAAAGGAAAGGTATAAAGCTGACATTCGTGCAACCAATATCCTACTTCAGGGTATACCAAAGGACATCTACTCACTCATCAATCACTATACTGACGCTAAAGACATTTGGGAAAACGTGAAGATGATTCTGGAAGGTTCTGAGTTAACAAAGGATGACAGGGAATCTCAGTTATACGATGAATTTGAACACTTCCGTCAAATCAAAGGAGAAACCATTCAAGGATACTATGTTAGGTTTACGAAGCTCATTAATGACATGAGAAACATCAAAATGACCATGTCCAGGATGCAGCTTAACTCTAAGTTTGTGAACAACATGTTGCCTGAGTGGAGTAGATTCATAACTGAAGTCAAACTTAACAGAGGTTTGAAAGAGTCAAA
Organism: Tanacetum coccineum; assembly: GCA_026074375.1. Lineage (NCBI taxonomy): Eukaryota > Viridiplantae > Streptophyta > Magnoliopsida > Asterales > Asteraceae > Tanacetum > Tanacetum coccineum. The sequence goes on along the minus strand of BQNB010005860.1, from coordinate 1,415 downwards.
CTGTGATCAGTTGTATGCCTACTTAAAGCAACATGAGGTGCATGCTAATGAGAACAGAATTATGATGGAAAGATTCGGTCAACCAAATAATGATCCTTTGGCACTAGTGTCGGACGCCTCAGTTCAGCAGTATCCAGCACAATCATCCAAGTCTCCTCAATCCTCAACAGAACCATATCCTTCTGACAACTTTCAACTGGACTCAGGGAGTTCTTCAACAGAAAACTTGATTGAAAGTTTATCCAACACACTTGCCCTTCTCACTCAATCGTACAAATCACATCTACCTCAAACTAACAATCAACTTAGAGCTTCGTCTAATGCAAGGAACAAAGCTATGATTCAAGACGGGAAAGTTGTTGTTCAAGATGTCCGTGGAAGAAACAGTGCGACTAATCAAGGAAGAACATTTAATCAAGGAAGACCATTTCAGAAAAACAATGCAAGAGGAAATGGAGTAGCAGGAAATGTAGGAGCTCAGAACAGAGGAGGCATGATTAATCCTGGTCAAGCAAAACCCATCAAGTGCAACAACTTATTTTAGCTTAAACAGTTTATTTAGTTATCTTAATAGTCTGCTTATTTTGTGCTTAGTTGTGTTTTCATTAGCCTAGCCTGTCTTGTGCTAGCATATCTAGATTGCATCACTAGAATGAAGAACAGTCGTTGTTTCTTGCAGGGGAACAGGTTACCAACGTTGATGATGATGTGGATGATTCACAGGAGAATGATTTGGCACTCAATGTGGACCATATTTTTGAAGCTGATGAATGTGATGCATTCGACTCTGATGTTGATGAGGGTCCCACTTCACAAACCATGTTCATGGCAAATCTCACATCTGAAGATCCAATCTACGATGAAGCTGGGCCATCATACGACTCGAATAATCCATTTGAGGTACAAGATCATGATGCCTTTGTAGATAATATGGGTGAGTATCATAATGAACACGAGATGCAAAACGATGTACAACACAACTACGTTGTTGACTCTGATGCTGACTATACGAGTGATAGTAATATTATTCCGTATGATCAGTATGTGGAAGACAACGAAGAACATGTTGTACAATGTAATGTATCTTCTATACGAAATGATGCATTGATGTCAATTCTCGATGAAATGCATGAACAGGGTGTCCAAAGTAGATTGTCAGCAAATAAGCAGGTTAAAGTAGTTAATGACACATTTACTTCTGAACTTGCGAGATATAAGGAACTGGTTGGGGTGTACACCACATCAAACAACGTGATTTTTCCACATCAAACAACAGTTGATTCGACAAACAATTAGCAATCAGATTCTCATTTTCAATGAGAAGGTTTTTCTTTACTGTAGGATCGATATACCTTAGTATAATAAGCCTTTAGCCTGTAAAGGATGTTACTTCCTTGAATAAATCCAAGTCGATA